>CAUYUJ010016983.1:144533-177033 GCA_963575745.1 Prorocentrum cordatum
TCCGCGGCGGAAGGCTGGCGGAAGGTCGGCGGAAGTAGGGCGAGGCCGCCTCCGCCGGCGGGGGGGCGGCCGAAGAGCGGCGGAAGGTGGCGGAAGCAAAGCGTGCGCCCCCAAGAGGTGATGATGTTTGTGGGTTCGGGGTTTCCAGAGTCCGTCACTTTGGTTTCGCCACTGTGACGGTGTTGTCAGCCGCAAGCTAGACGTGAACGCCTGATTCGAAGACTGGTGCCACAGTGCACAGGAGATTCGCTGTCGACGCCGAGAGTCAGGGGAGCTCTTCGCCCCCAGGCCACGTTTCAGGGGCCTCCGAGAAATCCGCTCGGACCTCCGAGTTTGTCTGTTTATGTCATTATTCGTTCCCCTGCTCATCGAGGAAGATCGGAAACTGGAGCATCTACATTACCACTGGCTGGCGGTCTTTCAATCCCAGGACTTTTCTGAGGGTCGAGGACGACGTCGGGGTGGTGTGGTGTATGCTGTTTTCCCCGTGTTCTCCAGGGAACAGCGAAGAGTGCAATCACCAGGATCCCGTATACACCAGGATCCGCTCCCCAGTGCAGATTCCAATGCAGGGCCAGAAGAAGCGTCGGTGTTCTCCAGCGGGAAAAGCCCACGCGGCGTCCACTGGGGAAAGTCCGACACACCAGGAGGAGGAGGAGGAGGGGGAGGAGGAGAGGGAGGAGGAGGAAGAGGAGGAGGAGGAGGAGGAGGAGGAGAAGGAACGGGAGGAGGAGGAGGAGGAGGAGGAGAGGAGGAGGAGGAGGAGGAGGAGAAGGAGGGGAGGGGAGGAGGAGGAGGAGGAGAAGGAAGAGGAGGAGGAGGAGGAGGAGGAGGAGGTGTATAGAGCTCGATTCCCTAACCGAGGAAGAGACAAACTCCGGCTCCAGGAGGGCGTCTTGAGGCCGGGCCCGGGCCTGGGCCCGCGGAGCTCGGGGCCGCGCCTGCCCTCCTCTTTTATCGCACGGCTCCCGGTGTCGGACCTCCGGGCCTCCCGCGGCACGGTACATACACACATGCTTTGCTCCGCCTCGTCGCCCTCGTCCCTCTCCTCCTCCTCCTCCTCCTCCTCCTCCTCCTCATCATCATCATCACCATCGCCCCCGTCCCTGCCCCCGCCGCCGTAGGTGGGAGGACACGCGGCCCCCCCTACGCTCGTCTCCTCATCATCACCATCACCATCACCATCATCAGCATCACCGTGATCGTGATCATCACCATCATCGTTGCCGTCATCGTCATGTTCAGCATCAACATCAGCATCATTATCATCATCGTCGTCGTCGTCATCCTCATCATCATCATCATCATCATCATCATCATCATCATCGTCATCATCATCATCATCCTCATCATCATCGTCATCATCCTCATCATCATCACCATAATCATCATCATCATCGTCGTCGTCGTCGTCAACATCATCATCATCATCATCATTCCCCTTTGTTTTCTTGGTGAGGCCCCTGACGTTTTCTCGGGGGCGCGTTCGGATCACGCCCGCAGGGCGTGGGGGGCGTGTCGCCGGCAGACCTACTGGTACGTAGACTTGCTGCGGTGGGCGGGGGATGCTGAGGGGGAGGAGGACAGCAGAGGTAAGGACGAGGAGGGCCATGTTCAGGGCAACAAGGTTGAGGAGAACAAGGAAAAGGATTCAGGGGCGGAGGCGGAGGGAGACGGGGTGGCAGACTAAGTGCGCTCGCGCCATATGTGACATGCTACCCCTCCCACCCATCCTTTCCCATTGCGCTGATTGCTTTTCTATTCGCCGACGCGTGTCATAGTGAACCTGGAATTCGTGACGCTTCGCGTATCCCACCAACCCGTGGTTTCCCTGACACCCTCAGTACTTCTGACCCCCCTCAGACTTCTTTGCCGCCTGAGCCTGATCACCTGCTCGCCCGCCGTCTCTTCCTTTTCTCCTTCGTCCCTCGTTTTTTTTTGTCGCCTTCTTCCCCTGTTCTCCTCGTTCGCTCCCGCCTCCGCGTTGCCGCCGTGTATCGGTTGTCAATTTTCCCGCGCGTCGCCGGCGACAGTTGTGCTGTGCCTGGCCCTGTGTTCGTTCTTTCCGCTGATCGACACTGTTGACGGTGCGCGGCCTCTCCCGCGTCACTCGCAATCAGAAAAGTATCCCACCAACCCATCGGCCGGCTAATACGGAAGGGTGATCCCCCCCCTCCCCGCCCCTCGTCCTGGGCAGCCCGCAGCTGCCCCCCGCCTGCCTCCTTGTCTGTCTGCTGCACCTCATCTGGGGCTCGGCACACTACGTGCGGAGTCAGCCCCCTCTGGCCGGCGGCCGATTTTTGGGATTCGAATTGACCAGTGCTTGGGCTGTGCCCCATGCCAGCGCAGCAATGTCTCAGGCAGTCCCTTCTCGATCTTCCTGCAGCTGTCAGCTGCACCCTTCCAGGGCAAATCCATTCCTTTGCGGCTGTCAGCTGCGCCCTCCCAGAGACCCGGCACAGCCCAGGCGGAGCGACCCCCCTCCGCTCTGCGGCTGCCAGTTCCATCCGGACGAGGCGGCTTGGTGGCGGTGCCCAATGCCAGCTCAGCATATGTCTCCGGCGTACCCTACTCAGCCCTACTGCGGCTGTCAACTGACCCTACCAGTACAGTTCCCATCCTGCTGCGGCTGTCAGCTGCGCCCTACCAGCGAACTGGCGCTGCAGGTGGAGTGACCCCCTTCCATCCTGCGGCTGACGCTCGGTTTCGTTGTGGGAAGCGCAGTGGCCCAGGCTGTCCATTGCCAGCGCAGCAATATGTCTCAGGCGGACCCTTTCACAATCTTCTGCGGTTGTCAGCTACACCCTACCAGATCGTACGCCTGTCCCATGCTTCGTGGTCCCCCTCCACAGGGACTGGTTCCTGACGCGTCCGCGTCCGCGCTAGCCCTCTGGGTTGTTGGCTTCTGACGGCGGTGCCCCCGCCCTGGGTCGCATATAGGGCAGGTTGACGAACATGCCCCCTGTTGGGCTGATGTCACTGTCGACACTGGGCAACCCTTCCGGCCCTTCTCCTCGTCTCACTTGGGGCGTGCCCATTCCCCTGGTGGCTCCTGGAGGTTGCTTACCTTGCGGCTTATCTTATGGCCCTGGAGACGGCCTTGCGCTACCCCCCCTGTATATCAATTCCCCGCGTTTCGGCAAGATGCTTCGTCCTTTTCGTCGCCTGAGCCTGATCTCCTGCGCGCCCGTTTTCTTGTCCGTGTCTTTTTCGTCCCTCGTTATCCTTTTTCTTCTGTGCCCTCGTTTCTTTTGCCTTCTTCCTCTGTTGTCCTCGTTCGCTCCTGCCTCCGCGCTGCCGCTGCGCATCGCTTGTCAATTTTCCCGCGCGTCGCCGGCGACAGATGCGCTGTGCCTGACCCTCATTTTACGACCTGTTTTGACGGCGCGCAGCTGCCTGCGTCGCTCGCGAGCAAACAAATTCCAACCAACCCATCCAAAAACAAACGCCGAGCGAGTTGCTTGCGGTTCCTTGTGGTTGTTTTGGTTGTGTGGTCGTTTGTCGTATCTTGTGGTGCGCGTGCTACGCCATACGTGCATGAGTGCATGTGCAACGTGGTTGTATGTGGCAGGCTACCGTTTTGAGGCCGTATTGGGGCCTTCCTGGGGCCATGTTCAGCGTCTCGTGGGGCCCTCTTGGAGGCATCGGGGAGGGCCGTGGAGGCTTCTTTGCGGGGCAGCTTGGAGGCTCTCTCGGGCAAACAAGAGTGTGGCGTAGACTGGGGTCCCCCCATCTGGTGCCGAATCTTACCCCCTTGGGGCTCTCTTGGCGCGCTCTTCAGGCGTTATTGAGCGCTCTTTGGGCCGTCAGTGGGCCGCCCTGGGCCCTCTTCGGGCCGTTGTGGGCCTTAGTGGCGCCATCTGGAAGCCCAAGGAGCCAGTCGGAAGCGGAAAGGCGAACACTCTACGTAATCACAGTGGGCACATCGTGGCGTAAACAGGATGTTGGCCTCCTGGGGGCCTCCCTGGTGGGCTCGGAGGACAATTTGTGCCGTCCTGGGGCAGTCTTGAGTGTTCTTGGAGGCATGTTGGACGCTACTGTGAACCATCTTTGGGTATATTGGGCGATCTCGGAAACCATCTTGGGCCCTCTGGCGCCCCCTTGGGGCCATCTGGGGCCAAGAAGCACCCTCTGACACCTCGCGAGGAGAGGGTTCCAGACCCAGGGAGAGTGGGTAGGGGGCGTGGGAGTAAGAACGAAATCCAAAACCCACTCACGCCCCGAGGGCTGGGGGAATTACAAAAGGACCCCATCCGTGCTGTGATCAACCGGAGAAGGGGGGCCGCGTACATTGGAGGGGGAGGAGTTGGCGGATGAGCAGGAAGATGGGCAGGACGACAAGGAGGATGAGGAAGCATGAGGACGAGGACAAAGAACAGCAGCATGAGTCGGAGTGGAAGGGGTGGGAGGAGCAGAATGACCAGGGGAAGTCGGATGAGGGGGCAGGAGGTGGACGACCACGATGGGGAAGGATTCAAGTGGCCCGTGCTGGGGCGAGAGCGCCATTCTGACTGAACGACGGGAGCAAAACGCCAATCCTGAAATGAGGCCCACGCCGCAGCGGGATAACCATTGTGGAGCAACAAAATCCGTCCGACGGGGAAACTCAATATGACAAGAATGATCATGTCATTATGCGTGTCAGTAGGCAATACGTGGGGGCGGGAGAAACGAGAAATTATATTTGTGCTCATACGGCGTCAGTGTGAACGGGGAAGGGAAAGGGCAAGGGAAGGGGAGAGGGGAGGGGGAAGGGAAGCGGGGATACTGTTCGAGTGCCGCCTCCAGCCTCGGGGTTCTCCAAGCCTGTATACTCAGAAGCTTGCGTACCTGTTGGAACCGCCCGTCGGGGCGACGCCGAGAGTTTGCTTCTCCTGCTCTTCCTCCTCCCTGCCTCCTCCTCCTCCTCCTCCTGCTCCTGCTCCTGCTCCTGCTCCTGCTCCTCCTCCTCCTGTTCCTCCTCCTCCTCCTGCTCCTTCTCCTCCTCCTCCTGCTCCTCCTGCTCCTCCTCCTCCTCCTCTTCCTCCTCCTCCTCCTCCTCCTCATCCTGCGCGCCCGCACGAGGAGACCACAGCGTGCTGCCGGGAGCGCCGGTGGTGGTGATGACCACCGAGGCGGCGCGGCGGCCCTTCCCCCCTCCTCCTCCTCCTCCTCCTCCTCCTCTTCCTCCTTCTCCTCCTCCTCCTCCTCTCCTCCTTCTCCTCTTCCTCCTCCTCCTTCCCTCCTCCTTCCCTCTCCTCCTCCTCCTCCTCCTCCTCTTCGTCCTCTTCTTCCTCCTCCTCTTCCTCCTCCTCCTCCTCCTCCTCCTCCTCCTCCTCCTCCTCCTCCCTGCCGCGGCCCGTGCCCAGGCCTGTCCCTCTACAGGGGGAATATTCAAAAATAGTCAAAAAATTGTATGGGGTCGATTTTTTTTATACTCTTGACCATGTTTGGTGCATTTTGGGAGTCTTTATTTGGTAAAGCAAAATCGTCTAAAATCCGCCTGTAGGGGGGACATGCCCAGCCTACTCTTAGGGGTGAGGAGAACGGGGGGGAGGAGGCGAGAGCAGGATAGACTCGTCGTGCCACCAGACGTGTCGGCAGGGTGGCGCGTGCATTCTTTTCGGGTCAGAGTGAGGGGGGACGAACGGTCCTTCACTGTCCCTGGGTGCGCGAGTGATATGGGTTCCGCGGTACGAATTTGCTGTTGTGTTGTTGTTGTTGTTGTTGTTGTTGTTGTTGTTGTTGTTGTTGTTGTTGTTGTTGTTGTTGTTGTTGTTGTTGTTGTTGTTGTTGTTGTTGTGCATGGGCTCTCATTTCTAAAGAATGATCATTGTTGATCCCAGTTCCGGCAACCATTTTGAATTAGTCGGCTAAAGAGTGCCCCCCTCGGGGCTCGCACCTTGTCTTTTCTTAGGAGAAGCTTGATGCCACGAAACTGGGCCCTTGGCCCCCGAGTTAGAACAGCAGCGGCTCCCGCATTACTCTCCCTCACAAGTTGTTGCAAACTCGCGCTCTCGCGCGGAACTTCTGCAGAAACTATGCCGGAATCGCGCTCTCGCGTGGGAGTTTCTCGCAATGGATTCAGACGCCGCGCCCTCGACCCTCGGGAATCACGTTCTCGCTCTGGCCTTTCTTGCGATTTCCTTGGGAATCGCGCTGCCGCTCGAGCTCTCCTCTCGAGTCACGCAGCATTCATGCTTCAGCAACACGCCTCGACCTGGGCGCTTGGGCCCGCCCGTTTGGGTCTACCGCCCGATGGGCCCGTCTGGTTATGCCGCATGTTTGCTGCTCCTATCCCCCCTCCTGCTAATCCCGTGTTCCATCCTTCTCCCTCCCCCTTCCATTTGTCTTTCCATTCCCAGTTTCAGGGGCTGCACTACACTAATCACACGCGGCAGGTAAGGAAGATGTACCCCCACGCGGAAACGATCGAAGACGAAGAGGGCGGGTACCGAGGGTTTGGAGTATACGTGTTGGATGGCACGCGAGCATGTCAGAGCGAGCAGTCTTGAAATGATTGCTGTTGTTGCTGATGCTGTTGCTGGCAACAAGGGCAGTGGGGACCTCTGGGTTTTCAGGCAGTTCCTTGACACCGATCTGCTTGAAAACATTCGCTGTGAATTCATCGCGGCTCTTCGCTGTCATCCTTGCGACGGCACAGCTTGCGATCACAAATGTGACAGTGGCATCCTCGAATCTTTTGGTGATTTCCCAGGGAACCACAAACATATCGCCAATCTTTATGTTTCCTGGGAGTCGCAAGGGCCCAACAATTCTCAGCGCGGCTTTTCGCGACAGCATTTGTGATCACCAGCGGGGTCGTGGCCGTCCCAAAGACTGCCGCGAGGATCTGTGCTGGGAGCCTTCGGAGCTTCGCGGCCCCCGGGGGACCACCAACACTTCGCAAACGTGTGTGGCTCCCTGGGTATCACAAAGGTCAGGAGGGGAAAAAAACACAGAGACATAATTAATCGTTTATCCCCAAGAAAATAAGGGAAAATGTTGGAAGTGGGAGGGAAGGCAAACACCCAGAAAATATTGAAAAAATACTGAAAACCCAGAAAATACTGGCAACCTGTGTGATCACGAGTGGGGCCATCACGAAGATTGCCACGCAGAGCCGCGTCGAGAATCTTCGGATTTTCGTGAGCCCCTGAGAACCACACAATTGTTCGGAATGCTTGTAGTTCTCAATGGTATCACAACAGGTTAGCGGAACGCTTGTGGTCCCATGGGAAGCACAAAGTTCCGAAGATGTGCTGACCCTGCGCTATCTCAAAGGAGCTGTGCTGGGACTCGTTTGGGGCCCCACGAGGGCCGACCAGAGCCCCACGATGGCCCCGATCCGCCATGACTGTGCGCCCGCGGACCCGCGGCATCATCAGGCTTGTTTTTGTCCCTTGCTCTGGGGTTCACGCCTGCAGTGTAAAGCATGCGGAAGGCGTGCGCGCGCGGTGGCCCGCTCCCCCCTATCGTGCTTGCACCTTCTGCGATCGATGGCCCTGCCTCGTCCGCCATGGTTTTTTATCCTTCGTGGCCGCCGAACTCCGGTGCGGAAGAGCGAGCTGTGGTGGTGGCGCGTGCGCACGGGGGCCCACGCCCCCTATCGTACGTGATTCTTCCAGAGCAGATGGGCCCCGGCGTGGAAGGTGAGCCTATTGTGGTTGCGCGCGCGATCGCCCGACAGCCCCTCCGTGGACTGATGTGCTCTGCGACCACTGCTCTCCGAGGTGAAGCAAGTGCGTAGGAGGGCAGCGACTGAGGAGACTTGGTGATAGAGGTGGGAGGGGGGGGGAACAGGCGAGGCGCCCCCTGCCATATCCTATGGCACGGGTATTGAGCACCGTTTGGAATCCATATATGCATGTGCAGATGTCAGGGCTCCTATGCAACACTTTCTTCAGTAAGGGCTCCTTCCCATGGGGTTTCTAGAATGGGTCCTGAGTGACGAATAGTTTGCGGAATATTGGGTGCGTGTTGTGGTGGTGGTGGAGGGCATTGAAAAAAACATACAATTTTTAAGATATGTGTCACGCTTCGCCCCCATGGCCGCCACCACCACCGCCACTGGAGTAGAACTGCGGGAACGGGTGCGGCTTGTGCTGAAGGACAAGGCCTAGGCATGGCATCCGTCCGATAATACGGGGCATTTAGTGAGCATTCGCTTTGTAGGAGATGCTTACTACATTTTATTTTTGCAATCGGTCATTCGACCGGATGCCTTTGACCACGGCAACCTTCGCGAAGCATCCCGTTGGTGGGGGATCCGTATGGGGATGTATTGAGTCCGCTCTCATTAGTAAAAAACTAGGGTTTCTTAGTAGGCGAGGCGCCCGTGTCACATTTTATTTCACGAGTGTGGGGCCCTGTCCCAGGAGAAAGCTTTATGCTGACTGTGTGACTGTTGGCTTGCAGCTTCCGATTCATTACCAAGGGTCCCTTGTTCAGGATTTTCTATGAACGAGTCCTTCTTCAGGGTCCATTACCAGTGCTTCACCCCAGCAAGGATTCCTCACGAAGGATTCTGCTGTAATGATTATTCATTAAGTACTCCTAGTTTTGGACTCCTTAAACGAAGGCTCTTGACAGAAGACTCCTGATCAAGGATTCCCTATCCACAGGGATCCCCACTAAGGGCTCCTTATAGAGGGTTTCTTACTAAGGGATTCCTTACTGAGGATGCCGTAGCAAGGATTCCTTGCGAAAGGTTCCCCACCCAGGATTCCGTAGTAAAGATTGAATTCGAAGGATTCCGTCTTGAGGATTCCCGAGTACCGATTCCATAATAAGGGTTCTTTGCGAATGAATTGCTACTGATGTTCCTTATAAATGGTATCTTAATACAGAATCGTCATTTCTTTGTCTTTATTAGCGGCTCCGTACGAAGGACTCCCCACCCAGGAATCTTGATTTAGTATTTTACTGTGGATTTTCGCAGCAAGGGGTCGGTTGGAAGGATTGCCGATTAAGTCCCACCAGCCCTTTAGGGCGTAGGTGCTTGAGGGTGTTTGCTCTTCCACCCCCTTGTTCCCCTTCGGGGAGGTGTTTACCCCTCCCGCTACCCCCTTCCCTGGATCTGTACGGGGCGTTCCGCGGGTCGCTAGAGCGTCAAAAACGGCCCCGGCAAGGAAGCCTACATTTTGGTTTTACTATAGTTTTGGCCCTATTTTGGCATCTTGAGGGGGCAACGCTAATTGAGAGACCCCCCTTCTTTGATCGATCTCCTCCGAGATGGCCCCACGGGCGTTCGCAAGGCTCCCGACCCAAGAGGGCCCCAAGAGGTGGCCAGGAGGCCCCGAGAGGCCCCCAGGATGCCCCCAAGAAGCTCCCAAGAGACCCCCGCGAGGCCCCAAGAGGCCCCCCAAAGGCACCCAAGACGCTCCAAGAGGCCTCGGCGACAATGCCAAAATCATTGCTTTTACTAAGGTTTTGGCCACATGTTGGCCTCCTGGGGGCGTCGGGAGGCAATATGTACCGTCTTGGACCGATCGGTCGGCGACTACAGGAGGGCTACAGGGCTACAGGGCTATGGGTCTATAGGGCGGTTGGGCTACAGTAGGGCTATAGGGCTGGAGGGCTATAGGGCTATGGGTCTATAGGGCTGTTGGGCTATAGTAGGGCTATACGGCTATAGAGCTATAGGGCGATAGGGCGATAGGGCTAGAAGGCTATAGGGCTATAGGGCGATTGGGCTATAAGGCTATTGGGCTATGGGGCTATCGGGCTATCAGGCTATAAGGCTATAGTGCTATTGGGCTATAGGGCCATATGGCTATAAGTCACCCGGGCACCGGGGCACCTGGGCGGCACCCGGGCACCCGGTCACCCGGGCACCAGGCAAACCTCACCTAACCATATGAATCCGCTAGGACCCCTGCAGAGGCAAGCTCCGATTGGGAAATGTGTATTGGTTTGTTTCACTATATACATACAGTTGTCCATTTTTGTCTTTCTATACATATATATATATGTGTTCCCTCATATATATATACGTATATATCGACCGATGTTTCGATCTGTCGATCGATCGATTCATGTGTATATACATATACGTATAGATAGCACATGTCTACGTGTATATGTCTATACGTCTTGTTCTGCAGTCACACGCATGTGGCGGGATCTAAAATGTGCCGCTGACATGTGGATAGCACAGGCTAGGTATGCCTTGGATCGGTTGAACAAATGTACGCGTACGATCACATGCAGGTCGTATGCACGTGTTGGGAAACAAATTAGTGAGCACGTTGCATGCCGCACTTTCTGGATGACGGTGCAGAGGTTTTCCGGAACTTGTTGTATTTGCCGAACTCGGACGCTTCGTCGTCGTCGCTGGGCTTAGACCAGTTGGACTGCGTGGTGCTGGACGAGTTGCACTTTATCAACAACCCCTCCCGTGGAGTGGCGTGGGAGGAGGCTCCCATGGGTGCCGCGCATACGCAGAAGAGACCTGTTTGGGCAGCATGCTTTTTTTCTCGCAGAGATCCATGAGGTATCCTTTGATTTTTCCGAATGCTCGTGGCATCGTCAACCTCCCTCACCAGCAGCGGATTTTTGTTTGCAATTCAGTTCAGGTCAAAGACAACGACGTTGATGATGCTGATGATGGTGGTGTGATGATGATGATGCTGTTGACGAGGGGTAGGAGACGGAGGAGGAGGAGGACGAGGATGAGGACGGGAATGAGAATGAAGATTGTGCAAAAACAGGCTCACGCTCTGCTTAAAAACAGGCTGGGCCGGGGAGCGGCGCTTTCGATCCGCCTGCAACCTCCATGCGCACCTCCTGGGACCCGGGGACAGCCGGCGACGATCGGGTCGGGCGAAAGGGGGGGATTGGGAAAGGGGGGGTTACGAAATTTGCTGCATGCAGCTGGTTTCGGCCTCACCGAGGGGCCCATTCCTCGATACATAGCCGCTTCCGGCGCCGGGAGGCGCGGGGAAAATCAGCTACGTGAGCTGATTCTCAAACCCCCCCTTTGCTATCCCCCCCTTTCGCCCGACCCGAGACGAGGGAGGTCCCGAGACGCCAAACGGGCCAACAGGACCCGTGGCGGTCCCGGCCGCTGCGGTCCCTGCCGCCTGGGGCCAGCAGGACCCGTGCCGGCCGGCCCAGTCCGCGAGTCCAGCCGAGAGGCCAGGCGTACACCTTGGGCGATGCTTAAGAAAACCGAAGTTTTCGTCCAGAGTCTCGATTATTCTTAACTTTTCCATGTAAATCCCAAGATTTGTTGATAGAGGTTCTGGGTTCTATTCCATTTCTGAGACCATGCATTTCTTCACCCATGGTTTCTGAAGCATTTCGCAGGGCGCAGTGATGGGGCAGCCCAGGCCCCAAGGACGGACCACCGACTGTCCCGAAAGGGAGCCGTCGGCCGAGCTTTCCGAGCCGCGTCCGGCAGGCCTGCCAGCCAGCCAATCAACAAGCCTCGAGGGGACAGGGCACGTGTACACCTTAGGCGATGCTTAAGAAAACCTAAGTTTTCGTCCAGAGTCTCGATTATTCTCAACTTTTCCATGCAAATCCCAAGATTTGTTGATAGAAGTTCTGGGTTCTATTGAATTTCGGAGACCATGAATTTCTTAACCCATGATCTCTTAAGCATTTCGCAGGGCGTAGTGATGGGGCAGCCCAGGCCCCAAGGACGGACCACCGACTGTCCCGAAACGGAGCCGTCGGCCGAGCTTTCCGAGCCGCGTCCAGCAGGCCTGCCGACCAGCCAGTCAACAAGCCTCGAGGGGACAGGGCACGTGTACCGGTGGGGTCCCTAAGGGCTTGTCGACTTTTCGCCAATCGACTTGTGAGAATCGAGCCAGATAAACCCAGGTAAATGCAGATAAATCGAGGTAAATCCAGGTAAATCTAGATAAATCTGGGTAAATCCAGGTAAATCCAGAGATCTCCAGGGAAAGTTCGAGCGCGGCTCGGATTTTGACGAGGAGGAGTTTTGTGGGATGTCTGCAGCGGGAGGCCTCGTCAAAATGCAGGCTCGGCCTCGTCATTTTTTTGACGACCTCGTCGGGGGTTTCCGAGTCCCCCGTACCCGGGTCTTACGTCTCCCCGAACGTGTACCGGTGGGGGGGTCAGCAAAATGTATTTTCCAAAAGTGAAAGTTCAGCAACCACGCAACAGCTATCCGCACCGCGGAACCCCACATAAGCCACGCACCAAGGAGCAGTGAATGACCGTTCGCCCCCATCTCTCTGACATAGATCGCGATATCTGTGTACGTATAGAGATACCAGTCTTCATATATGCATAATTACATACGTTTGCATATGTATATTCACACTGGGATCTACACACATACACCTAGATTTATGAACAGATAAACATGTGTATGTAAGTGACTTGTGTGACTCCGTAACGGTCGCCAGCGAGAGCGATATCTGCACTATCGTTATCATCATTATAGATATGTATAGATACCCCGATCGTGGCTGTCCATGGATGGAGACGGTTGTCCCGATGGTTGTCCCGTCATTGGTTTCACCCTCACGGCCTCCTTATCGTCCTTCCGTCCGTCGTACATGTACGTATGCAACGGGAGGAGATACCAGAACATCGGTACGATTAGCGAGTCAAACAAACACATGAGGTATGTATGTAGGTGCACAAATGTACACATGCAGAGAGGGAGAGAGGGAGAGAGAGAGAGAGAACACACTAACGAAAGAGGGAGAGAGAAGGAGAGGGAGAGAGAGAGAGAGGGGGCGGGAGGGAAACAAAGAGGCCCAACAAAAGAAGAGAACGAGGAACGAGACACATAGATAATCGAATGCATGTAAGCTCGCTCCAAGCGGCCCCTTCTCGGACCCTCTTCATGCCCTACTCGACCCGCGTCTGTCTCTCTCCGAGCGTCTGACTGCTAGGTCATGCCAGCTGTCTCCAACAGCCTGGTCCATTGTAGTCTCTATATTTCGGACACGTGCAGTCTTGCACAGCGGACTCCCTGTCATGTTACTTGCGCGGGGCTCTCATATCTACACCTTAGGCGATGCTTAAGAAAACTTGAGTTTTCGGCCAGAGTCTCGATTATTCTTAACGTTTCAATGTAAATCCCAAGATTTTGATAAAAGTTCTGGGTTTTTAGTCAAGTTCTGAGACTAAGAATTTCTTAACCCATGATCTCTTAAGCATTTCGCAGGGTGTACGCTCGAACGGCAGAGGGGTACGTACGAGCACGGGGAGGAGAGACGAGGGCAGCAGGAGGACGGGCGCCGGCGGGAGATTATCAGGAGGGAAAAAAACACAGACACAATTAATTTGCGATTCCCAGAAAATATTGGAAAATATGGGAAGTGGGGGGGAAGACAAAAACCCAGAAAATATGGGAAAATATGGGGAAACATTTTATTTGTGTGTATTTATTTGTGTGTCCCAGTTTCCCTTCAGATTAGCAGGAGGAGGCGGATCAGGGGAAGGTGGGGGAGGATGCGGAGGAGGAGGAGGAGGACGACGAGGAGGAGGTGGAGGAGGTGGAGGCGGAGGAGGAAGGGTCGAGCAGGAGACGGAGCAGCAGGAAGGGGCGCAGGAGGACGGGGGGGAGCAGGAAGGGGGGCCCCACGGCGAGCGCGCCGCGAGGCCATCATACACTGCCCGCCCGGCGTGCAGATCCTGGGCCTCTCCGCCACAGTGGGCCGGGGCCTCGGGCGCGCGCTCGGCCCCTGCGGGCGGGCCAGGGCTCGTCCGACTCCACGGGGGAGGCTGCAGTCGGGGCCCTGAGGAAGTCAGGAGGGAAAGAAACTCACAGACACGATTCATCGTCGACTCCCAGGAAAATATGCAAGAATATGGGAAGTGGTGGGGAAGACAAAAACCCAGAAAATATGGGAAAATATGGGGGATATTTTTATTTGTGTGTTCCAGTTCCCCTTCAGGAAGGAAGGCTTCTCGTTGGGGAGGGGCTCCGCGTTCCGTAAGTGTTTCACAGCTTGCCTCAGGGGTTCCTTGTATTTTCCATGGGGAATCGAAGTTTAACTTATGGAAAAAAGGGGGCCTCGTTCCTGATCTAGGGTTCCTCAGGTCAACGCCCCGACTGTATTCCTTCCCGCCCTCCCGCCTCCGTCCTCCCTCCGTCCTGCCTCAGCCCAGCTGCGAGTTGCGGATGTCGCAGCTCGCAGCGAGGAGCCGTGCCAGGGAACAGGCCCCTTCTGCCTCCGGGGCACGGCGGTGTCGTGCTCGACTTCGTGTGGTCACATGACATGGTTTTATGGATGTCGGTTCATTCATTCATTCGTCCATTCATCCATTCCTTCATGTATTCATCCATCCCTCATCGCTGCATCCCTCATCCCTCCTCTTCCTGCTTCTCTTCGCCGGATCCCCCCCTCGCCCGGCCAGATTCCCGAATCTGGGACCATCAGCGTGGCCCCGTGCGCAAGGATTGCACGCGCAAGTTCAAGAGACGCACTCCGTTCTTAATCGAGGACGTCGCGCCTCCTCGTTACATTGCCGATCGCTGTGTGTCGACAAAGTCTGATTCTCCATTCCTGCCATCTTGCCTCAGCCTGTCTGGCCGATTACGTAGCACTCCGCAAGTGCGGATGAGAGTGCGGGGTTGGGCGCGGGCGACGCGGGCGTCGAGCCGGCGGACCTCGTGGCCTTCACGAATGCAACAGAAGCATGGAACGAATGCGAGAGAAGCCCGCGGCAGGCGCAGAAAATGTTGGGTGGGTCGCGGGGTGGGTCGCGGGTGGGTCGCGGGTGGGTCGCGGGTGGGTCGCGGGGTGGGTCGCGGGTGGCTCGCGGGGTGGGTCGCGGGTGGGTCGCGGGGTGGGTCGCGGGTGGGTCGCGGGGTGGGCCGCGGGTGGGTCGCGGGGTGGGCCGCGGGTGGGTCGCGGGGTGGGTCGCGGGGTGGGTCGCGGGTGGGTCGCGGGGCGGGTCGCGGGTGGGACGACGACGACAACAAACAACAAACAACAGCAACAGCAACAACAAGAGCAACAGCAAGAGCAACAACAACAAAAACAACAACAACACTCCGCATCGCGGAATTCCGAATGACCGTTCGGTTCAGCCCCCTAACTCTGATATGGGGCCTGTGCCGGTTTAGCACGCGCTCTCCATGGGGCGCGCACCCGAGCAGCTGGCCCTCCCTATCGCCCGTGCCCTCGGTCCCTCATTCCCCTGGTCTCTCGCCGTCACTGATTCCCTCCTCTCCCACCCCGCCCTTCTCTCCCCCGCCTGCGACTCTTCGGCTGCCTGGCGTTTCCTCCCCTTTGCCTCCCCATCGCCTCCTCTCCCTCGTCTCCACCCGTCCTCCCTCCCCAGCGTCCCCAACCTCCACCTATCCCCAGTAAGTCACCTTTCGTGTTCCCCTCGCCCCATCCCCTATTTTTGTCCGCGTGCTCCACCGATGCAGCAACAACGCGCCCGGGGACCGCTCTTCGCGGCGCCCTCGGAGCTGCCCGAGGGGGCCCCTTCTCGCGGCTCACACCGCCTGCGCCGACGGCGGCAGCGATGTCCTCCGTGGTGGTCGAGGACATCCGCCCTGGTGGTCGAGGCGGCCCGCGGCTGCAGCGGCACCGGCGGCCGCAGGCGGCGCCAGCCAGCATCTGCCCCTCGGAAGGCCCACGGGCAGTTGGCCGCCGCCGTGGCCGGCAACGACGCGCCAAAAGGGCGGCGGTTCCAAGGACGACGCCTAGGCCTAAAACGACGCGAAGATCGGGACAAAATCGGATCGGGATAACTCGAAATCTCTGAGGATCGGCGGGTTTGGAGGATGTATTGGGCGCCGCGGCCGCTCCAGAGCGTTCCGGAACGCTCTGAGAGCGCTCCGGAACGCTCTGGAGCGATTTATCCCGATCCTAGCCCTGTTTTAGCCTAGGCCCACGGCTCCCTTGCCCGCCAAGGCCGCGGCGGGGCAGGCGAGGACGGAAGGCCGCCTGTGGCTCGCGGGGCGCCGGCGCTAGCGTCCACTGCTTGCGGACGCGGTGGCGGCAGTTCGGGGCTTTCGGTGGAGGCCATGCGTCTCAAGGGCACTCTGCAGCACATCCTGCCAAGCTGGGGGGTGCGGGCGTCGCTGCCCCAGCTTCTGGTGAGCTTGAGGGGTGCGAACGGGACCGCCTCCCCCTCGCTGTGGCACTCCCGCGCGCGCAGGGCGGGTGGGCGGGTGTGTGGGGGGGGGGGGCTCATGGGCCAGCGGCCCCGTGAGCAGCCGCGCGAGGACGGGAGGGCGCAAACTGGCCCGCCTCCCCTGCCTGCCGCCCTGGGCCGGGAGCCCTTGGCGTGGCCTGCGGCTGCCGAACACCAGCGATAGGAGCCGCGCCGTGGAGGCGCTGCGGTCCGTCGCCAGGCCAGCGCGCGGGCGGTCGGCTGGCCGGAGCCGTCGCGGCAGTGTGGCGCGCCTGGTGGGCTTGTGGCGAGAAGGGTCGCGCGGCGCGGGCCGTGGAGCCGCGCGCCGAGGGCCGCCGGGGAGGCGCGGCGCTCCTTGCCAGCCTGCCGCGGGAAGGCCGGGCGATCCTGAGATTACCGCGGAAGCGGGGGGGGTGTTAAAACGACGCGAAGATCGGGACAAAATCGTATCGGGATAACTCGAAATCTCTGAGGATCGGCGGGTTTGGAGGATGTATTGGGCGCCGCGGCCGCTCCAGAGCGTTCCAGAACGCTCTGAGAGCGCTCCGGAACGCTTTGGAGCGATCTATCCCGATCCTAGCCCTGTTTTATTGTTCCTGGCCGAGCTTGTTGGGACGGCGCGGCGCTGCCGGCTTGTCGCGAGGTGACGGTGTGGCAAGCAGAGTGACGAGGACCACGTCATGGAACACCATTACAACTCTGACACCCGTGAGTAGCACGAGCATCGCGGCGACCGCGACGTCCTCCAGCGGCAGCACGGCGAATCGAGCACTGCGACGATGTCTCCGTTTCCGAGCAGCCCGTTGGGGAACATCACCCTGGGGACCAGCGACACAATATCCGGCAGCATCCCGACCTTGTCATCACAAGTGGCACGAGCAGTACGACGAGCACAACATCACTGATCAGCAAGGCTCTGCCTTTGCTGAGTGGGACGAGCAATGTAATGAGCGCCCCGACACTCACCAGCCCTTCGCTGACGAGTGTTCGTGATGCCTGTGGGACGCACACTTCGTCCTAGAACAGCGTCGCGGCTCTGACATCCGCGAGTGGCACAAGTTAGCACCATACTACGGAGCAACATCAGGAGTCGCACATCCACGATTGGGGCGAATTGTCTGACGAGATGTGCCGCGGTGTCCGGTGTCCACTACGATAGAGCCGAGCACCGCGTGGCGGGCTGCCACTGCTGGGCCGAACGACGAAACGGGGCGGCACCGCGTCGGCATCCGGCCTGACCAAGCGAGCGTACCACGATGTCCACAACGACGTGTCGTTCACGACGGTCGAGCATCAAGTCGATATCCAGCACTGCGGAGTTGAGTCGCTATCCATCAATACGGAATCGGGCGCTAGCACGTCGTCCTTCATTATCGGGCCACAGCACCACATTAATCTGCAGCGCTACGGAATCGAGCCGCTAGCACGGTGTTCTCGATGGAGCCGAGCATCGCGTCGATATCCAGCACTACGGCGTCGAGCACAGCCATGGTGTCCACCACGGCAGTGTCGAGCAGCAGGGCGCTACACAGAGTTGCGGAATCGGGCGCTACCACTTCGTCCGCCATGGTTGAGTCGAGCGCCGAGTCGGTATCCGGCGCTACTGAGTCGAGCACTACTACGCTGTCCACCACGACGGAGCTGAACTCCCCGCCGCTATCCGGCTGCGGAGATGCGTGGTACGAGCACCACGACGCTATCCGGTACCACGGCATGGGGCGCCACCGTGCTGCCCACCACGCAGGAGTCGAGCAGCGCCTCGGCTTCCACCATTGCGGAGTCGATGCCACGGTCCACAGGAGTGGCCCCCGGAGGCGAAGCTGCTGGCCGAGCTCGCCGCGGCAGCACGACGAGCGCAGCTGGGCCAAGATTCCAAAGCGTGTCGGCGTGGGCAACCACGGTGGTCTTGTGGCATGATGCTGGCGCGGGCATTTGCGCCCGGTGCGCGTGGGCAACCGCGTCGGCCACCTCCGAGGCCCACCCGCTCACGGCGTCGACCTGCGACAGGCAGCCTCAGCAGCGCGACATCGAGAGCACGTTCAGCATTGACTCAGCGGACTGCGGGGAGCAGTGAACGAAAGAGGGCCCAGAGGTATGATGTTCCAACCTACTTTAGCCTCGACCACCAGAACATTTTTCGAGCATCAGCAAGAGGACCGAAACTCGAAGGTTTTCACGTGTCGGGCCCCGGGGAGACCCTCGTCCGGCACTGTTTCGACACTGTTTCAACACTCTCTCGACACTTTTCTGGGTGCTCGAAGTTCTTTTTGGGATGTGGTCCTTAAGTACGACGGGAACCACCTACGCCCAGAGGGGCTGCGACGCTGCTGGCCGCTCGCTCCGGGGCAGCGCGCTGCGGCACGGGCGCCCCGGAGGGGGCCCTGCCGGAGGCCGTGGGGCCGGCTGGCCGGGCGCGCCGAGGGCAGCCTGGCGGGCGCTGCCCGTGTTCTCCTCCTCCTCCTCCTCCTCCTCCTCCTCCTCCTCCTCCTCGTCCTCCTTGTTGCCCCGGCGATGGCCTGGAGCTTGAAGCCGGGCCTGTCCCCTTCTTGCAGGCCGATCTTGGGCGAGACATCAAACAGACCCCAACCATATTCTGAACGTGTTCAAGCATGGTCAGACAATCCTCCCCAGACTGTGTTTTGACTATTTTTGAATGTCCCTCTGTAGAGGCACAGGCCCGACTTAGCTGGAGCTGCTGGCCTGCTGCGGCAAGGAGGGCCGCGGAGGTCGTCGCGCATGCCGCGAGGCCTGCGCAGGGCTCGTGGAGCCGAGGGCCGCGCGCGCCGAAGCGATGCGCCGGGGGATCCACGGGCCTGCTGCCACTTTGGCTGCCCTGAGGTCACCGCGCAGGCTGCGAAGCTGTGGGCTTCGGTCGGGCCTGTCACTGCACAGGGGGGAAATCCAAAGGTAGTCCATAGATAGTCTGGGCACCAGTTTCTTAGCATGTATAAACATCATGTTGGAGTATTCCTGGACTTTTTTAAGAGTTTTCCTCGGAAGTCGGTCTGTGGGGGGGGGACAGGCCCCACCTAACTGTGGGCTGCGCGCGCCGCGGCAGCGCGCCAAACGCTGCCGGCCTGCTGGCTGCGAGGAGGTCGCCGCGCAGGGCGTGAAGTTGGCGGCTGGGACGCGCAGGCCGTCAGAGTGCAGCAACGGCCGCCGGCTTGCGGAGACCTGCTGCGGGCCTGCACCATCGGGCGGGCCCCGTCGAGATCAGGCTCGTCCTGTCTTAAGTCGGGCATGCCCCTCTGCAGGAGGAATATGCAAAAGCGGCCAAAAAATAGTCTGGGGACGATAGTTTGATTCTTTGTTTGGGCTATGCTTGAACATTGAGGTACGTTTTATTGTAGTGGCCTCCGGCCAGTGCCGCCGATCCGGGGCGCTCCGCAAGATGATGATCAGGATGATGCTGCAGGGGAGAGGGCAGGGGAGGGGGTCTGCTCTGCAGGGGGAGTCCCTCGGCAGAGGGAGGGACTGCAGGGGAGAGGGGTGGTCTGCTCTGAAGGAGGGGGGGGCTGCAGGAGAGGAAGTCTGCTCTGCAGGGGGGGGGGGGGGGGCAGGGGAGGGGGGGGCGTCCGCTCTGCAGGGGGGGGGGCTGCACGGAGCGGGGTCCGCTCTGCAGCGAGGGGGGCTGGGCTGCAGGAGGGAGGGGGCGTCCGCTCTGCAGGGGGCGGGGTCCGCTCTGGAGGAGGGGGGCTGCAGGAGGGCGGGTCTGCTCTGCAGAGGGGGGGGGAGCAGGGAGGAGAGGGGGGATCCGCTCTGCAGGGGAGGGGGGGGGGCTGCAGGGAGGAGGTCCGCTCTGCAAAGGGGGGGGTGCTCTGCAGGGGGGGGGCGGTGCAGGGGGGGGGGGGTCGCTCTGCAGTGGGGCGGGGGGGCTACAGGGGCGGGGTGCGCTCTGCAGGGGGCGGAGGGGGGTGGGGAGGGTGGAGCGTCCGCTCTGCATCGGGGGCTAACGGAGCGGGTCCGCTCTGCAGCGCGGGGGGGGCGGGCTGCAGGGAGGGAGGGGGCGGTCCGTTCTGCAGGGGAGGGGGGTCCGCTCTGGGAGGAGGGGGAGCTGCAGGAGGGCGGGTCTGCTCTGCAGGGGGGGGGGGGGGGCAGGGAGGGAGAGGGGGATCCGCTCTGCAGGGGGGGGGGGGGGGGCTGCAGGGAGGGGTCCGCTCTGCAGGGGGGGGTGCTCTGAAGGGGGGGGGGTGCAGGGGAGGGGGGGTTCGCTCTGCAGTGGGGCGGGGGGGCTACAGGGGCGAGGTCCGCTCTGCAGGGTGGGGGGGGGGGGCTGGGCTGCAGGAAGCGGAGGGCGTTCTGCAGGGGATGGGGGGGTCCGCTCTGGGAAAGGGGGGGGGGGGGGGGGGGGGGGCGAAGCATTGAATTAGATCGGAAATGAGGTCCCCCCCCCCGAAGCACTGAATTAGGTCGGAATGAGATCGGAAATGAGGTCCCCCCTCCCCGCAGAGCGAAGCTTGAGCGAGCTCAAGCCCACGCTCTCAGAAACTCACACGCCGGATCGGCGGATTCTTCGTTGAGAATCCGCCTGCAGGGGGACATGCCCGACCTTGCATCGGGTATAGCCAGGACCCCAGGTAAGGGGGCCCAGTTAGTGGTAGGGCCCCAGAGCCCGTACGTTGGGCAGAATCACTGAACCAGGTCTGCCGTAGCTCGTTTTTTTTTTCGGGTGACGGCAGTTTCGGTTAGCGGAACGGAGCGGGCGGGCGTCCCCCAGTACAATCACTAAACTTGGTCCCACTAAACCCAGTTCTGCCAACGCGCGACTGAGGAAGATGCAGAGACATTCCCCAAAAAATGTATGGGGGCTGTTTTTGGACTATTTGGGGCTATGCTTGAACATCGTTGGAGTGTGTTTTCTTGTCGAAAGTCCGCCTGTAAGGGGACCTGCCCGACCCAAAAGTAACACCCCGTGCGCCGGCGACGTGCTTCGCCAAGTTCAAGCAGTGGCGAAGCGTCCTGGCTCGCCGATCGGTCGACCAAATAATGTTGTAAACATCTGCTGTGGCCTGCACGAAACGTTCTCAGAACGTTTCTGGTTGAGACCGTCTTGTTTTAACACACCGGGCTTACGTCCTCAGAACCTTGTTTCTTTTCTCAGAGCATTTTTGGGGTCTAAGAGCACTTCGTGATAGGCCTATATCGGGCCGAACGAAAGGAGAGGATAAGGAAAGGGGGGGTGCGAAATCTGCTGCACGCAGCTGGTTTCGGCCCCGCCGCCGGGCCCGTTCCTCGATACATGGGCGCCTCCGGCGCCGGGAGGCGCTGGGAAAATCAGTTGCGTGAGCTGATTCTCACCCCCCCCTTTGCTATCCCCCTCTTTCGCCCGGCCCGACACCGGCGAGGGTGGCCCAGAGAGGTTCGCCGAGCGCGCCGGGGGCGACTCGCAGGCAGCGCGAAGGCGAGCATAGCCGGACCGACGTGTGAGTTGGAGAAGGATCGGGGGAGCGTAAGACCCGGGTTTGCCAGGACTCGGGTTCGCCATCGTTTTTTGACGACCGCGACTCGGATTTTGACGAGGAGGAGTTTCGTGGGATGTCTGCAGCGGGAGGCCTCGTCAAAATGCAGGCTCGGCCTCGTCATTTTTGTTGACGACCTCGTCGGGGATTTCCGAGTCCCCTGTACCCGGGTCTTACGTCTCCCCGAAAGGAGAAAAGGTGCCCAGACTTCTACCCTCCGCTCGTTTTACACTTTTGGGGGGCGGCTCCGGCTGCCGCCGCCGCGTTCGCCCCGAAGTCCTGGTCGGAACGCACCCCAGGAGAGAGCTCCAGGGAGTAGTGGTATCGGTACCTCTTGGTTCGGGGAGGGTGCCCTAATTCAGAGCGTGAATTACCTACCCCGCTTTCGCTTCCAGGCAAAACCAAGCCATACCACGCGCCTCCTCGTCAAGCAGCCTGACCAGTACAGGCTGCAATTTGGCATCGTTTGGTATCTCTTGGAAGCGAGGGTGGTCAAAAGCGAGGTAGTATTGTTTTCCCCCTACTAATGTTGTTCGTGCTTGTTCGATGTTTTTAAGCATCCTACCCCTGCTGCCCTGGCTGGCCCTTCCGGCCCGCTCACCGCGGAACTCTTCCACCAACGCGGCTGCTCCCTCCTCCCCTCCTCGCTCTCTTGTACGCCGGACAATTTGCCTAACTTTTGGTGCCCCCGATTCGCCTCACGCTGGTGCGGATCGTCTCTGCCTCGCCGACGACGATAAAGTTCTTGTGCGTCCCGAGGGGGGGGTACGCCCGAATGATCTTTTGCTTCGAGGTGTTTGGGCCGGCGGAGGGTCACGTTCTGGGAGGGTGTGTTCCTGCCCTGGGTCCGACTGTGCTGGCCCGAGAGATGCTCTCATCCTCCATCCGCCACTCCTCAAAACGATCTGCCGGCCCCTGCATGGGATGATGCACGCGTGGAAGGAAGTGGACTCGGGCAGCGAAGGCCGACACAAACATAAAAAAAACTCGGAGGTCCGCGCGGAGTTCTCGGATCGACGCTTGGCCCCGCCGGAGGCGCCGCCGGGGGGGCCCAGCGCCGATCCGAGAGATCCGCGCGGACCTCCGAGTTGTTATGCTTATGTCAGTCTTCGTTGTGTCATTCTTCGTGGTGCATCTTCGTCATGTGTCGCCCGTTGTGCCCGAGCTTCCTGCTGGCCGCAGGAGCTTCGTCAGTCTTCGCCCGCTCTGCATCCGCTGTGTCACTCTTCGTCCCCCTGCGGGGCCGACCCGAAGCGCGCTCCGCAGCCACTCCTGCCCCGACCCCTCCTCACCACCCACCAAACCACCCCAACCCAACCCGAAGGCTCAGATTTACCCTCGATTTCCAGTGGGGGGGGTTCGGGGAACATCGAAAAAACGCGTGGAACCCGCACCCCCCCCAACCCGAAATTCGGGTCAAATTCGGGTCTTCGGGTTGGGTTGGGGCGGTCTGGTAGGCAGTCACCTCCTGCCCTGGCGCCTGCCAGCAGCTCCGGGTCCGACGCTCGCTCGCCCAGGCGCCCTGCCGGCCGGCCGAGGCGGAGGAGGAGGAGGAGGAGGAGGAGGAGGAGGAGGCGGAGGAGGAGGAGGAGGAGGCGGAGGAGGAGGAGGGGGAGGGGAGGAGGTAGGAGGAGGAGGAGGAGGAGGAGGAGGAGGAGGACGGAGGAGGAGGAGGAGGACGAGGAGGAGGAGGAGGAGGAGGGGGAGGAGGGGGAGGAGGAGGAGGAGGGCGAGGAGGAGGAGGGAGGAGGGGGGAGGAGGAGGAGGAGGAAGGGGAGGAAGAAGGGGGAGGGGGAGGAGGAGGAGGAGGAGGAGGAGGGAGGAGGAGGAGGGAGGAGGAGGAGGAGGAGGAGGAGGGGAGGAGGAGAGAGGAGGAGGAGGAGGAGGAGGAGGAGGGGCGAAGCTCCTGCGGCCAGCCCACGAGGGCTTCGGGCGTCCGTGGGCTCCGCGGGGGCCCCGGCGCCTCGGAGGCAGCGCGAGTGCGAAGACGTTGGCCCTCGAGGCCTGCTCGTCCTCCATCCCGCCACCGACGCATGAGCACCACTGCCATGGTCCCTCGCGCGCTCCCTCGCCCCTGGTCTGCCCGTTCTGCTTGCCCCCGTTTCCCAGGATCCTGCCCTCGTGCGCCCCAGAATACCCCCCCCCCTCCCTTCTGCGCCCCGTTCCCCCTTCCCCCCTCCTCGCTGTGCCCACCCCGCCCTTCCTTCCTCCCTTCCCTGCAATCCCTCACATTTCACTTTACGCCCTCACTCCCACCTCTCTCTCTCTCTCTCGGCCACGCGCACAGGGCTTCTAAGAAGCAGCCTCCTTCTAAGAGGCCTCCCCCCCTCCCCGTATCCCCCAGCCAGTTGCAAGCGCGCCGCCAGCAGCTCCCTCTCTCTCTCTCTCTCTCTTCTTCTCCTCCTCCTCCTCCTCCTCCCTCCTCCTCCTCCTCCTCCACCTCCTCCTCCTCCTCCTCCTCCTATTTTTTTCTCCTCCTCCTCCTCCTCCCGCCTCTTCCTTCCAGAGATCGATCGTGATTCTTTCAACACCGGGTCCCCGGAGGTCTCGACCCATTCCCCTGACGGTTTTGCATCCTGTTGTCTTTGACGGCCCCCAGGCCCGGCGAGGGCCCCTAGGGCCGAAATGTGCTAAAAACCTCCGCCATGATGTTTTCAAAGCGTCGATCTCTGTCCTCCTCCCCTCCGCCTCCTCCTCCTCCTCCTTCTCCTTCTCCTCCTCCTCGCCTCCTCCGCCTCCTCTCCTCCTCCGCCTCCGCCGCCTCCTCCTCCTCCTCCTCCTCCTCCTCCTCCTCCTCCTTCTCCTCCTCCTTCTCCTCCTCCTCCTCTCTCTCTCCCTCTCTCGCCGCCTCCGCTCGTCGCCGGCCCCCTCCTCCCGCCTTCTTCCCTGTTCCGGGCCCGACCCGCCTCGCCCCCCCCACCTCTTCGCCCCCTTCCTGCTCCTCCCCCCCCCTTCCTGCTTCGATACCCCCTGTGCTGCTCCCCTCGCCAAGAGATCCAACGCATTGCACAAGTATCCAGACAGAGGTTTTCCTCCAATTTCGGTCCCTAGAGGCCCTCGCCGGGCCTCGGGGCCGTCAAAAGCCGATTCAGGATGCAAAACTGGTCCTGGGGAATGGGTCGAGACTTCCGGGGACCCCGTGTTGAAAGAATCACGATCGGATCTCTGGGGTCTTCGGCGGCGAGGGAGGGAGGAAATGCCAAGGGGGAGTCCTTCTTAGGAGGTTCGGAAGTCCCCGGGCCTGCTGAGAAGAGCTCGAAGCCTTCCCCGAAGACACAGAAAATTCCCGGCAGAGGGCGCGGGGGCTTCTGAGAAGTCCCGCCGCCTTCTGAGAAGGCCTTCTCCTTCTCGTTATCCCCCCTCGCTCACCGCCGACCCATCTTCCTGTCTTCATTATCTCTGCCCCCTCCCCATCCCCTTTCGCAGACGGGAGGGAGGACATCGAGCCTCGCCCGGTGGCATCGGCCCCGTCGGTGGGCGAGGAGGCGGTGACGGCGATTTCGTCGGCAGCAGCGACGACAGTGGTGACCGTCAGGCGGAGATCCAGAGGTGTTCTGCCAGTGGTGGGCACGGACGCGCGGCAGAGGGAGGAGGTGCCGCCTGGTGTCGTCCGACTGGAGGCCAGTGCCGTTGCATTTCTACGTGCTGCAGGACCCTCCTACTCCTCCTCCGCCTCCTCCGCCTCCTCCGCCTCCGCCTCCGCCTCCGCCTCCTCTTCGTCCTCCTCTTCCTCCTCCTCCTCCTCCTTCTCCTCCTCCTCCCCTCCTCCTCCTCCTCCTCCTCCTCCTCCTCCTCCTCCTCCTCCTCCACCTCCTCCTCCTCCCCTCCTCCTCCTCCTCCTCCCTCCCTCCTCCTCCTCCTCCTCCTCCTCCTCCTCCTCCTCCTCCTCCTCCCCCTCCACCCCTCCTCCTCCTCCGCCTCCTCGTCCTCCTCCTCCTCCTCCGCCTCCTCCTCCCCCTCCTCCTCCTCCTCCGCCTCCTCCGCCTCCTCATCCTCACCGTCTCCGCATCCGCCCTCGCCTCCTCTTCGTCCTCCTCTTCCTCCTCCTCCTCCTCCTCCTCCTCCTCCTTCTCCTCCTCCTCCTCCTCCTCCTCCTCCTCCTCCTCCTCATCCTCCGCTGCCACGTAGTTCAACGTACTCCTCGCCGTCCCCCCCCCCTGATCCTTTTTTCACCTCTGTAATGTTTTGCCTTGCACATGTATTGCACCGTGTGTGCAGCAGGCACCCAGAAGCCCGTACCCTGCACCGTTGGCCTTGTCCGCGGTCTTCATACATCCTGCACTCTATTTTTGCCGTGCCTTGTCCTAGCATGCCTGAGCCTAATAAAGTTTGCCTTGCCCTGCCTTCCTCTTCCTTGTCGCGGCCACACCGCACCCCACTCCCTTATTCTGGTCCAGTGTTGGATATCATGCCCTGCTTTGCTCACCTTTATTTCCCCACAGGGTGACCTGGCGACAGGGTGGAGGTTGGGAGCCTCTGTTACTTCGGAACAGGAGTAGGAACAGCATTACCTCCGCTGACGCGGGTAGGAGTTGGGGGGGCGACTCTGGGTTTCGGAATTATAAGTGGAGGCAGAGGCACGCCGAAGACATTGCTGCGTGCAGGAAGCAATGCTAGAGCACTACTGCATCAAGACGTTGCGCTTCATGTGTGCGCATGCGTGTGCGAGGGGCCAACATCCAACCAGAACGAGAACCAACCTCAGCCGGATAGAGCGACGCGTTTCTGCTACCCCGCTGGGCCACGCACCGGCCAGCCCCAGGCCCCCAGGGCCCTGCGTATTTTCTCAAAGTTTGCACAAGAGTGCCAAGTCCGTCGCAGGCGCATGGTGTTGGGCCAGCTAGCACAATCCAGAGCCAGGGCTACACCTTAGGCGATGCTTAAGAAAACCAAAGTTTTCGGCCAGAGTCTCGATTATTCTTAATGTTTCAATGCAGATCCTAAGATTTGAATAGAAATGTTTGGTTTTTATTCAAGTTCTGAGACTATGAATTTCTTAACCAATGATTTCTTAAGCATTTCGCAGGGTGTACCGTTCACTGGGAACCACGGTGAGACACGTTGCCCCTGGCCCCCCCTCCCCAGCGCCCACCACTCCTGCGCCCCGACGAGGCCGTGGCAGTCTTCCACCGGGCCGCTCACCTCCTCTCGCCCCGACGTCGCCGCGGCAACGTCTAGCCGCCAGCAATGTTTGGCCGCCAGAGATCTCCCGACGTGAAACCTCACGCGCCCCTCAGCCCTGTGGGCGGGCGGACTGAGGAGACTTGCGCCATTCAGCCAGCCTCCCAAAGAGGAGAGACGCCGTCGGAATGCACCTAGTTCAGGTCGGGGTTACAGTTGTTCCAATATGTGTGAGTCTGGGGGCCATGCAGTGCTGACCCTGGCTGGGTACGCGACAAGGAATTATTTGCACACGGGGTTGTCGCCAGACAGCGGCAATTCTCAGGTCCGTGTTGCCGCCGCCGGGGTGTATATTTGGGACCGTGAGCAGATTGTCCCCTCAGGCATGCGAGAAAGAAAAGACAAGAGATGAGGATCAGGGTGAGGACTATGTGGACCCGGAGGGACGGGAAGAGTGAGCATAATCTGGATGAGGAGGAGGATCAGGGGGAGGACGGCTCCTGCATTTGTGGCACTCATGATTACCATCATGACGAATCGCGTGAGACAGCGAGCAATCCATGTGCGCGTGCGTGCCAAGTTGCTCGAGTTTGGCTCCGTAGCCATTCGAGCTTAGCCGCTGGTTCATGCCATTGGCTGGCTCTGGTTCAGGATGTCTTGATTGAGTCCATATTTATTCATCCAGTATCACTACCTGAACCCAGTCGAATTACATACAACATACGTGAACAAGCCATGGCCATGATGGAGGCCGTAGGCTTCCTTGCCGCACCAGCCTTAGACATCCATGCCAGCCACGGTGCCCGGCTCGCCAGACCAGCGATGAAAGCAGTAGAAGCAGTAGGTTGGCTTGCAGTTCCAACCACGGTGATGCTCTTTGTCTCCCCAGCCGAAGCGTGTTTCAAAATCTACAGGGCGAAGGACACTGGTGGATTCTCAGTTGTACCATACTATGCCGCACTCGTCAACAACACGATTTGGCTAATGTATGCCTTAACCAAGGGTATCAATCAGGTCATCCTCGTGAACAGTATCGGGTGGTGTTGTTCGGTGCTCTCTATCGCAGTGTTTCTGCAGTTTTCCCCCAAAAAGGCTGACATTGTCCTGAAGGTACTTGTGGCCACTGGCGCCTGTGCTGCAGCGTATGTGCTCTCCATTGCGCTATCCGCGCATGTTCCTCAGGTGAAGACGCTGGGTGCCATCGGAATCATTACTTCGGGAATCATGTACGGAGGTCCATTCGCGGTTGCTGCAGACGTCATTAAGACCAAGTCAGTGAAGTTCATGCCCCTGACGCCATTGGTGTTTGCTTTTGCGGCAACATCTCTTTGGACCTCTTACGCCATTCTGAAGGGCAACATGTTCGTGCTTCTTGGTAATGGTCCTGGCTTGTTCTTGTCTACTATGCAGCTGGCGCTGTATTTTATATATTCGAAGGGCTCGAAAAACAAGCTGGACGAGAGGACCCCGCTCACAGCTTGATCAGAGCTGCGCTTGAGTAGGTGAGACTTCTGTGATACAGTTGTCTGAGAGGGTATTGTACTCCTCCGTCTCCCGTTCCCCTTCTAGACGCCAAGTAGAGTTCGCACCTGTACGGCCCCATCGGCTGACCATAGGATGTGCATGTAAATACGCAGTTGGCCCCTGATAGTCTCCCTTCATCCATAGCGGGGTGGGCGCCCTGGTTGCTGACCGATGGTGTCTGCCTCTGAATATTCGCGACTGGGAGAAAGCACACGTTCGTATGTGACGCATCAGCTTCGCTTGTCAAGGCGGCGGCTCAATGTGAACATGCTGCGGGTACCCGCATCTCCTTGGATAGCAGATTCTCGCGTTTGATAACAAGCATGTGCACAGCCTATGGGTTCACTGTTATGTGCATTTCGACGCCGTGGTGAGTGAACTTCACACGGTTGTTGCGGATGTTTGGGGTTTAGTACGTGAGCTAATGTGGCCATCCAGTTGGTATAAGGATCGTTCGGGTGCGTGTACAAGTCATATGGATTTAACCCGTTGTCGTCTGGGTACCATTCTCGGACCTCCTCACCGGTTGTGGGCCTCTTGGGGTCATCTTGGCCGTCAACATCAGCGGTCTTGCGCTAGTTATGCGAATGAGTCGAGGCATTTGGGCGTGCGGGGGAATTTCCAAGCTGCTCTTCGCTTTTCGGGGCCCTGCTGGAGCCATCGCGGATGCCAGGGCGGGTATGGTCTGAGTGGCCAGTTGGGTGCGTGCAGAAGTGGTGATGGGCCTGTTTTCCACCACCACCACCATAAGTTGGAGGGGGGAAGGAGGTGGAGGACGAGGAGAGGAGGAGGAGGAGGAGGAGGAGGAGGAGGAGGACCCCCTGCCACTCCAACTTATGGTGGTGGTGGTGGAAAACAGACCCATCAAGCGGTGTGCGTCCTCTGGAGGGCTCCGTTGTTACGAATTCGAGACCATCCTTGGGCCGTCCGAGGGCGTCTGCGGAGAACGCTGGGCCTTCCACACGGGGTCGGAGAGCCGCCACTGCCATCCGTCTTGCGCCAGTTCTGTGACAGTTCGTGGCGTTCGGGCCCGCTCCGCGGAGAGAGGTCAGGCTCGCTTCGGCTTCCGAGGGCCCTTTCAATTAGCATTACTATCGGAGCCATTGTGGAGACCATCGCAGGCTGTCTCGGGCCATACTGGATATTTCGGGAGGCCGGCGCCTGTTGCGGGGAGCCTGTGGGACCCCAAGGGTTTCCTTGATCGTGACATCGAAATCTTGATAGTGAGTTTAACCACTACGCAGTGCATGTGTTGCGCAGATGTGTTTACGTAGTGTGTTTTACGCAGTGTTTGCTTACGTCGTGTGTGCGTGTGTGTTTACGTAGTGGTTTTGACGTAGTGGTTGTTTAACGTAGTGTGTGCGTGTGTGTGTGTGTTTACGTAGTTGTGTTTCACGTTTTGTGTTTGGTTTGCGTTGTTTTGTTCACGAAGTGTTTCTTGCGTAGCGTTTCTTGCGCAGTGTGTGTGTGTGTGTGTGTGTGTGTGCGTGTCCTGCGTAGTGCGTCCTGCGTAGCGTTTCCTGCGTAATGGGCCCTGCGTCGTGATTCCTGCGTAGTGTGTCCTGCGTAGTGTTTCCCGCGGAGTGTTCTTTACATAGCTTGCCCTGCGTAGTGTATGTTGCATGGAGTTTCCCGCGTAGTGGTGTTGTACGCCGTGTTTCCTGCGTAGTGCGTCCTGCGCAGCGTGTGTTTATGTAGTGGGTTCTACGTAGTGTTGTGTACATAGTGTTTTTTTTGCGTAGTGCTTCCTGCGTAGTGTGTGTGTGTGTGTGCTGTACGTAGCGTTTCCTGCGTAGTCTGTTCTACGTAGTGTTTTCTGCGTAGTGTGTTCTACGCTTCCTGCGTATTGCTTCCTGCGTAATATTTCATGCGCAGTGCTTTCTACGTAGTGGTTCCCTCGTAGTGTATTTTACGTGGCGTTTTTTTATCCGTCGCGTTTCTTGCGTAGCGTTGTCTACGTAGTGGCTCGCGCGTAGTGTTGCTTGTGCAGCGTTGTTGTTACGCAGTGTTTGTTCGCGCGGTTGTTTTCTGCGTAGTGTGTCTTGCGTAGTGGTTTCAACGTAGCGTTTCCTGCGTAGTCTTATGTAAGTAGTGGTCATTGCGCATTGTTTGTTTTTGCGCAGGGCGTTTTAATCGTTGTGTGGTTTCGTGTTTTACTCAGCGTGTTTTACTTATCGTGACTTGCGTCGCGTGTGTTTTGTTACGTAGCGTCGTTTGGTTTGTAGTGGGTTCTACGTGGTGTGTCCTGCGTCGTGTTTTCTACGTAGCGTTTCCTCCGTAGTAGTTTCGAGCTAGTTGCCCCTGCACGGTTTGTTTTACGCAGTGTTTTGTTACGCCGTTGTTTTACTCCTGCGCAGTGTTTTCTACGTCGTGTTCCCTGCGCATTGTTTTTGTTTACGCAGCGGTTCTTTGTTACGAAATGCTGTTGGTACGCACTTGTTTTTCTTTGAAGTGTGTTCTGCGTCGTGATCTCTGCGTGCTCGATATATATATATATATAGATGTATGTAACTATGTATCACGTCACAGATCGTGTTTTCTACGCAGCGTTTCCTGCGTAGGGTTTTCTGCGTAGTGCTTTCTGCGTAGTGGTTTCTAAGAAGTGTTTCCTGGTCGTAGTTATGTTGTGCACTTGTTTTGTTACGCAGCGTTTTTGTTTACGTAGTGGTTTCTACGTAGTTTTGTTTTGTTGTTTTGCGTAGTGGATTTTACGTAGTGTTTCGTGTGTAGCGTTTTCTACGCAGGGTTTTGTTGCAGACAGTGTATTTTTGTCAGTGTTTTATTGCGTAGCGTTTTCTACGTAGTGTTTCGTGCGTTGTGTTTTCTACGTCGTAGTGTTCCTTTCCTGCATAAACTTGTTTTTCTTACGCAGTGTTTTTTTACGCAGTGCTATTGTTAGGAGTGTGTTTAGCGTAGCGTTCCCCGCGTAGTGCATTCAACCTAGTGTGTCCTGCGACGTGTTTTCTACGTAGCGTTTCCGGCGCAGTGTTTTCACGCAATTGTTGATTGTTATGTTTATTTCTTTTGAGCAGTTGTTTTACGCAGTGTTTTTACGTACCGCTTGTTTACGTGATGTCCTTTTGTAGTTTTTTGCACGCTGCGTTTTCTGCGTAGTGTTTCCCGTGTCGCGTTTTCTACGTAGTGTTTTTTGTGTAGCCTGTTTTATGTTTTTTTATAGGAAAAATACCAAGAATCACAACAAACAGCGTGTTTTACAATGTTTGTTTGTTGCGTAGTGTTTTTTGCGTGATGTTTCCCGCGAGTGGTTTTCTACGTCGTAGTGTTTCCTGCGTGGTGTTTTCTACGTAGCGTTTCCTGTGTAGCGTGTTTGTCGTCGTGTCTCCGTTGTTTTGTTGTATGCAGCGTTTCTTGCGCAGTGTTTTCACGCAGTGTTTTTGTGAAACGTAGCGATTTCTACGTAGTTGCTCTTTTTATTTGCGTAGTCGTTCCTGCGTAGTGGTTTCTACGTGGTGTGTCCTGCCTTGTTTTCTTCCGTAGTGGTTCCAGCGTTTTTGTTGTTTACGCAGTGTTTGTGTACGCAGTGTATGCTACGTACTGTTTCATGCGTATCTTTTCTTGCTTAGTGTTGTTTGGTTTGCGCATTTGTTTGGTGACAGTTCGTTACGTTGTGTGTTCTACTTGCTGTTTCCTGCGTGGTGTTCCACGTTATGATCTGTGTAGTATGTTCTACGTCGTGCTTCCTGCGTAGCGTTATCTACGTAGTGTTTCCTGCGCAGTGTTGTTTTCGTGTTCGTTTTGCGCAGTGTTTTCGTCCACAGTGTTTGTTATGTTGTGTTTTCTGCGTAGTCGTGTTACTGAGTTAAAACACCGTATCGAACATACACTGCGTAAAACGCACTGCGTTGAAACACGCCGCGCTTAAATACTGCATGAGCAAAACACGGCGTAACAAACACACTGCGTAAATATAACACGGCGTAAAACAACATAATGCGTAATCAACACTACGTAAACACAACATTGGGTACCATAAAACATGTTGCGTAAAACCTCTGCGCTAACAAACGACTCTGCGAACGACAAGCACAACGCGTTAACAACATTGCGCAACACAGCAGTGCGTTAACATCATTGCGTCAACAAAGACACTGCGTCACAAACAGCCCGTGCGTTAACAAACACTCTGCGTAAAGCAGCGCTGCGGTAAAACAAAAACTCCGCGTGAACAACACTGCGTGACAAAAAAAGCGATGCGCAACAGACGCTGGGTACAACACACACACACACACACACTGCGTAAACGAAAACAAGCGCTGCGTGCGATAAACAACTCAGTACACAACATTTGCGCCAACACCTCTGCGTAACAGCGACTG
>CAUYUJ010016983.1:179533-194784 GCA_963575745.1 Prorocentrum cordatum
GAGGAGGAGGAGGAGGAGGAGGAGGCGGAGGAGGAGGAGGAGGAGGAGGAGGAGGAGGCGGAGGAGGCGGAGGAGGCGGAGGAGGAGGAGGAGGAGGAACGCCTCGCCCTCCGAGCGCCTCGTCCTCACTGGCGTCCGCGTCTCCGCGGGCTCTGCCAGCCGCGGGGCGACCCCGCGCGACGGGATCCGGGAGCGCAGGGGACCAGCCTTCGCCGCCGAACTTGCGCGCGAGGATGGGCTCGAGTGCTATCGTCACAGAGTCTTCCCCCATCGATCCACGCAGGCAGTCGGCCTTCCCAGCGAGGGCGACCTCCCGGCCGCGGCGAAGCTGGCTCGCGGCGATTCTGCGCCAGGTTCCGAGGGCTTCCCCCGCGGGGGGCACGAGCCCGCCCCACCTGGGAGCTCCGACGCCTTGGCTGACCTGCTTGAGCCCCACGGGGAGCCCACGCGCCCCCCACACCGGTCCTTGTCGACCAGCTTCGCAGGCGATGTTTCTCCCCGAATCCCCGAGTTTCGCCCAAAAAGTTTGGCCGTTCAGAAAAATTGAAAAACCCTGGGATACACCCCAAGGGGGCTATTCGGACGCACCCCTATCGAGGATGGGCACCCCCCCATCGTATATCCCAGGGTTGGGCCCCAAATTTCTGGTCCATTCGGAAACCTCTCGAAGCCTGGGATAGGGGTCGACATATCCCTTGTTACAGCTGCTGCGAGGGGCCACAGGGATCCCATGGCGCCCCCCGCCGGCCCTGATCGACCAACATGTTGCGCGCGGGCCGCAGGGAGCCCGCGCGCTCCCTTCCCCCGCGACCTCGAGCTCTTCCCGGCGGCCGCGCCCCTCCATTCAGGAGGGAAAGAAACACACAGACACAATTAATCGTCGATTCCCCAGAAAATATGGGAAAATATGGAAATTGGGGGGGGAGACAAAAACCCAGAAAATATGGGTAAATATGGGGACTATTTTTATTTGTGTGTATTTATTTGTGTGTCCTAATTTCCCTTTGTCCTTGTCGACCAGCTGCTGTGAGGGGCCACAGGGATCCCATGGCGCCCCCCGCCGGTCCTGCTCGACCAGCATGTTGCGCGCGGGCCGCAGGGAGCCCGCGCGCTCCCTTCCCCCGCGACCTCGAGCTCTTCCCGGCGGCCGCGCCCCTCCATTCAGGAGGGAAAGAAACACACAGACACAATCAATCGTCGAGTGCCAGGAAAATATGGGAGAATATGGGAATTGGGCGGGGAGACAAAAATCCAGAAAATATGGGAAAATATGGGGAATCTTTGTATTTGTGTGTATTTATCTGTGTGTTCCAGTTCCCCTTCCTCCATGGCGACGGCCCGCGGGGCACTGCCGGGCGGGCGAGAGCGCCCGACGGCCTGGGGGCACCTCTTGCGATGAAGACTCGTGTCAGGGAAAGCTCCGAGCTCACATGCTCACCACCCACCAAAACACCCCAACCCAACCCGAAGGCTCAGATTTACCCTGGATTTCCAGTGGGGGGGGGTCGGGAAACATCGAAAAAACACATGTGGAACCCTTACCCCCCCCAACCCGAATTTCGGGTCTTCGGGTTGGGTTGGGGTGGTCTGGTAGGTAGTCACATGCCTGGCGTGTCCCGCGCAGATCCATCGGAGTCCCTCCAGGAATCCTCGGAACCCCGCTCAGACCCATAGAAACTCCGGAGGAATCCGAGGGGCCCCGCGCAGATCCTCAGAAAGTCCTACGGAATCCGAGGGACCCCGCTCGGATCCATAGGAATTCCTTCGGAATCCGAGGGGTCCCGCTCAAATCCCCAGGAATTCCTCAGGAGCCCTGACGGATCCCGCTCAGACCCCCAGGAATTCCTGAGGAATCCTGAGGGATCCCGCTCAGATCCCCAGGGATTCTCCAGGAACTCTTTGGACATTCCCCCAGACTCCCGAGGATTCCGCTCAGATCCCGAGGAAGTCCTGCACGCTTCATTGCGCGTCGGCGCCGACGACGGAGGAGCAGCCGGTCTCCGCCCAGGGGCGCCTGCGTCCGAGCAGCAGCGCCACGGGCGGCGCAGCAGGCCGGCAGCTCTGCAAGGAGCCGAGTGCAGTGGCGGACAGGCCGATCACCGCCAGCACACACTTAGCGCGCATGGCAAGGTCGAGCGACGCTCCCAATGGGCACCCGTGCATCCCTGCCTCTTCTCACAGGAGGAAAAGGTGCCCATACCTCTACCCCTCTACCCGTTTTTCCCTTGTCGGGCCTCCTGGGAGACCCTCGTCGCTACCGCTGGATTCGCATCGGAATTCTCGTCGGAACGCACCCCGGGAGAGGTCTGGGGAGCAGCGTTATGGGTATCCGTTGATGTCCCCATGTTCTGCCCATCCTTAGGCACTTCTAGCTCAGAGCATTCCAGCCTGGGCGTCCAAGGGGCTTGCATTCTTTCCGCGCGTCCTTATGATACGCTTTGACTGCAGGCATCGCGGCGACGTCCCCTGTTCGTTTCGTCCTTGGCAGCCGGCTGTCCCGCGGCGAGGGGGCCTCTGCGGGCCCGTCCTCGCGCTGCCGCAAGGCTGCGACCGCCTGCCCATCGGTTTTGATCGAGTTCTGTGGCAAGCGTTAGGTCGGGCATGTCCGTCTACAGGGAGACTAGTCAAGAATGGACAGAAACAGTATAGTAACGATTCTTCGGTCTCTGAATACCTTACAACACGTGTTAGTTGACTGTGCATCATTTGTTTGTCCAAACCCGCTTGTAGGAGGACATGCCCGACTAGATGCAAGCGTCGACCCTTGTTCGTCGCGGGGTCGGGGATCGCGCAGGTCTGCTCCCTGAGTTGAGCCACCTGGGCGGTCATCTGCGACCCGCTCATCCATGGCATCGCAAGTGAACTCGTCAGGAGTGGCCACGGTCCCATCGGCGCCTGGGCCGATGACGTTAGAGTCATTATTGGCGGCGCTCGGGGACATCGACGGCCATCGTCCTCCTCTGCAGGCTGCCCAAGCCTTTGCAGGGGCCCGTCCCTGGGCCAAGCAGTGCGTTGTCGCGCCCGCGCGGTCGCTGCCCGCGTCCGAGTAAAACGCCTCTACCGTGGAGGCCCATGCCAAGAAACGCCTCCAGGGGGCCCTGGGTGTCTTGGGTTTCGATGGTTCTGCCACAGGAAGCGTGACGCTCCCGCCGCAGAAGGCAGTGGGCGTCCTGGGGTCCCAGGGTTGGGCTTCTTGTGGCAGGCCTCGTGTGGACTGGCCTCCACTGTATTCAGGCCGTCCTTCGTCGGGCCCGCTTTCCCTGGGGAGGAGGAGGAGGAGGAGGGGAGTGGGAGGAGGAGGAGGAGGAGGAGGAGGAGGAGGAGGAGGAGGAGGAGGAGGAGGGGAAGGAGGAAGAGGAGGAGGAGGAGGAGGAGGAGGGGGAGGAGGAAGGAGTGGTCGGGTGGAGAGCCAGGCGCGCTATCTGCGGGCGCGCGTCGGCCCTGGGGCCGTCGTTCGCGATATCAATGGCGCGGGCATGCTGCCAAGTGGCGGGGTCGAGCGCAGATCAGCTGTGGATCCGAGATCCCGCTGCAGCAGCGCACCGTATTCTGAATTGCCGTTTTGAATACATGCTCCGCGTGCGGATCATGTATTAAAAATAGAAGGATTGTGTATCAAAATTCAGGATGAGTTCATGCATCAATTTATTCACACATTAATCATTTATCAAAATCCCATATGCTTAAACATCCTATGTATTAAAAGCTGCCCTGTACATTGTCGCAGCCGCCACCTGCCTCTCGCACATGTGACTGCACTTCCCCACTCCCGAGCTTCTTGGCCAAGGGACCCCACGCTCTTCGCAGATTTTGGCGCGGCGCGCTCCAAGTCCGAAGAGCAAGGACATCCGTTGGATGCCCTTGCTTTTCGGATTTGGAGCGGAGCTGATGTGCCCATGGGCCTCGAGGTCCTCCTGGCTGCCACGACGTGGCGCACAGCCTCCAAGACTCCGGCGCAGCGGCCGAGCCTTTGCAACATCTTCGCGCAGCGGCCGATCGGGCCCTCCCCATCGTGAAGATCGTGGCTGGGCCTGTCGATCGCTCGATCGTGCAACGGTTCGAGCACTGCATCTCCAGCCATCTTATCCCTCACCTGCAAGGGGGTCCACCTGCAAATGCTCAAGCGCCCCCTCGGCAGTGGCGCCCGCGCCCGACGTGCCTCCGGCGCTGGCCACGGGGGTCGCCGATGCACGGGGCTGCGATGCTTTCCGTAAGTCGGGCATGTCTCTCTACAGGACGAATACTCAGAAATAGTCAGAATAACATAGGGGACGCTTTTTCGATTATTTACGGGCGCAGCCCGTAATTTGATTCTCGCGAGGTAGACACTGACAGACTGAACTGAACCACCAGGCCGTTAGATGGCAGTTTTATTTCCGCGGGTGAGGATATTTCGGGTGGCAGTTTTAAGCCAGCTGGTGAGGATATTTCGGGTGGCAGTTTTAAGCCAGCGGGTGAGGATATTTCGGGTGGCAGTTTTAAGCCAGCGGGTGAGGATATTTCGGGTGGCAGTTTTAAGCCAGCGGGTGCGGATATCTCGGGTGGCAGTTTTAAGCCAGCGGGTGAGGATATTTCGGGTGGCAGTTTTAAGCCAGCGGGTGAGGATATCTCGGGTGGCAGTTTTAAGCCACCGGGTGAGGATATTTCGGTGGCAGTTTTAAGCCAGCGGGTGAGGATATTTCGGTGGCAGTCTTAAGCCAGCGGGTGAGGATATCTCGGGTGAGGATATTTCGGGTGGCAGGTTTAAGCCAGCGGGTGAGGATATCTCGGGTGGCAGGTTTAAGCCAGCGGGTGAGGATATCTCGGGTGGCAGGTTTAAGCCAGCGGGTGAGGATATTTCGGTGGCAGTTTTAAGCCAGCGGGTGAGGATATCTCGGGTGGCAGTTTTAAGCCAGCGGGTGAGGATATTTCGGTGGCAGTTTTAAGCCAGCGGGTGAGGATATTTCGGTGGCAGTTTTTATCCAGCGGGTGAGGATATTTCGGGTCGCAGTTTTAAGCCAGCGGGTGAGGATATTTGGGTGGCAGTTTTAAGCGCCAGCGGGTGAGCATATTTCGGTGGCGGTTCTGAGCCAGCGGGTGAGGATATCTCGGGTGAGGATATTTCGGTGGCAGTTTTAAGCCAGCGGGTGATGATATTTCGGGTGGCAGGTTTAAGCCAGCGGGTGAGGATATCTCGGGTGGCAGTTTTAGGCCAGCGGGTGAGGATATTTCGGGTGGCAGTTTTAAGCCAACGGGTGAGGATATCTCGGGTGGCAGTTGTAAGCCAGCGGGTGAGAATATTTGGGTGGCAGTTTTAAGCCAGCGGGTGAATATTTGGGTGGCAGTTTTAAGCCAGCGGGTGAGGATATTTCGGTGGCAGTCTTAAGCCAGCGGGTGAGGATATTTCGGTGGCAGTCTTAAGCCAGCGGGTGAGGATATTTGGGTGGCAGTTTTAAGCCAGCGGGTGAGAATATTTGGGTGGCAGTTTTAAGCCAGCGGGTCAGGATATTTCGGTGGCAGTCGTAAGCCAGCGGGTGAGGATATTTCGGTGGCAGTCTTAAGCCAGCGGGTGAGGATATCTCGGGTGGCAGTTTTAAGCCAGCGGGTGAGAACATTTGGGTGGCAGTTTTAAGCCAGCGGGTGAGGATATTTCGGTGGCAGTTTTAAGCCAGCGGGTGAGGATATTTCGGTGACAGTCTTAAGCCAGCGGGTGAGGATATTTCGGTGGCAGTTTTAAGCCAGCGGGTGAGGATATTTCGGTGGCAGTTTTAAGTCAGCGGGTGAGGATATTTCGGTGGCAGTTTTGAGCGGTGGCAGTCTTAAGCCAGCGGGTGAGGATATCTCGGGTGGCAGTTTTAAGCCAGCGGGTGAGGATTTGGGTGGCAGTTTTAAGCCAGCGGGTGAGGATATTTCGGGTGGCAGTTTTAAGCCAGCGGGTGAGGATATTTCGGTGGCAGTCTTAAGCCAGCGGGTGAGGATATCGCGGGTGGCAGTGGCGATTTTCCGCCAGGGACGGTGATGATATTTCTGGGCCAGTTGCGCAAGAGGGCACGCGCGCAGCCGCAGCCTGCCCGCAGCCGCACGCGCGCTCAAGCTCGCTTTTCCACTAGGGAACGCATCGCACTTCCTGCCACATCTTGGGCATCATGCCTGTACGCAAAAAGCCGAGAGGACGACGAGGAGGAAGAAGGCGGAGGACGCGGACGGGATGAGGAGGCAGCAGAAGGGAGGAGGAGGAGGAGGAGGAGGAGGAGGAGGAGGAGGAGGAGGAGGAGGAGGAGGAGATGAGGAGGAGGAGGAGGAGGGAGGAGCCGAGAAGAGCTGTGCTCGGCGCGGGCATCCAGCCGCCACGCGATGCGTCATTCGCTTGGTTGGCCCAGCCGACGGCTACGCATCCAGCGCGGTGCTGCGCCCGTATATATGCTCGCCCCTTGGCTTGGGGCTGGCGGGGGGCCAAGGGGCGAGCTGTCCGGTCATTTGTTTCAGCTGTGTTTGAAGATTTGTGGTGTGAGTTTTGTTTTCCGTCCAAAGTCCGCTTGTAGGGGGACATGCCCGACCTCATGCGTCCCTCGATTTCAAAGACCCCCAGCCCGACCTACCAAGCGCGGTCGGCTATATAAGTCCCCACAGCAGGCGCACCTCCTCTGGCTCCAGCGGTAGTTGTACCACGCTTTTTCTTTGGCGAGACGACGCCCTGGAGGCCCCAAGCCTGGCTTCCAACCCTTTCTCGGTAAGCTAAGAATCACCTGATGCAGACTAGCTGGAGCTCTAGAAAGAGCTGGTTACATGTCAGGAGGGGACGCAAACACACAGACTCAATGAACCGCCGATTCCCCAGAACATCTGGGAAAATATGGGAAGTGGGGGGGAACCCCCCAAATATACCAAGATTTGGGGCATCCCGGGAATTGCCTGTTTTTCTTTGTGTGTCCCTGGACCTCTTCGTTCCTGGAGCTTGAGGAAGAGCTGGTGACGTGCACGACCGCGCCGCCACGCGGCCGGCCTCCCTGCCTCCCGAAGCACTTTCCCCAGCGAGGGCGTCTTCAGACACGCCGCGGGCTGGAGGGCGAATTGTGTCCCTTATGCCTCAGACGTCCTCCTCCTCCTCCTCCTCCTCCTCCTCCTCCTCCTCCTCCTCCTCCTCCTCCTCCTCCTCCTCCTCCCCTCTTCCTCCGCCTCCTCCTCCGCCTCCTCCTCCGCCTCCGCCTCCGCCTCCTCCTCCTCCTCCTCCTCCTCCCCATTCTCCACCTCAGACGTGCTTTGACGCTTTTAGTTCAATGGGGAAAAGAGCAATGACATAAACATAGAACTCGAAGGTCCGCGCGGATTTCTATGATCGGCGCTGGACCCCCCTCCTTGGCGCGAGGAGCGCGCCAGGGGCGGCGCCGGAGGCGCCGCCAGGGTACCCTCGCGCCGATCCGAGCAATCCGCGCGGACCTCCGAGTTTTAATGTTTATGTAATTGCTCGTTCCCCTAATCAACGTTACTCCAAATCCCTTATTAATCGTCCCCCAGGTCCGGTTTTTTAAGGCGCCTTTTTTGTAACTGGGGGGGTCCGGTTGATTAGGGCGCTTTCTTTGGATTGGAGCTTAGGGGGTCCGGTTCATCAAGGCGCCCCTCCGAAGAGGGGGGTCTGGAGTATTAGGTCGCACTTGGAGGGGGGTGCGGTTCGGAAGGAGGGTGGTCGATTAATAAGGGATTTGGAGTATCTTCGGGGGCTGTCCGGACTCTGGTCCAAGTCGGACGGCGCAGGAGATCTGCGAGACAGCGTGGGCCGCCTCCAGCAGCGGGCGCCTCCCGACGCGAGCTGCCGCACCTGGGCCACCCGTTCGCCTCTTGGGCGCAGAGGATGCACGCATGGGGGGCCGCCGGACTTCGCGCTCGTCGGCGCTGGGCAGAACCAGCTGCGTTGACAGCAGCGGCGCGGGGCCCAAGGTTTTCCCGCCTGGTGCTGCGGAGGACGAGCGAGCTTTTGCTGTTGTCCCCTGGCTTCCTGCAGGGGTCGTGCGTGGGCAGGGATTGGTCTGGGCCCGTGCCGAGCCTCCTCCTCCTCCTCCTCCTCCTCCTCCTCCTCCTCCTCCTCCTCCTCCTCCTCCAGTCTGGTTGAGGCAGGCTCGGAAGCCAGGTTCTCCCCTGGGCATCTTGAGCTCGGGTCTTGCGTGCCGGGGCCGGGCAGGGCTCGGCAAGGGCTCCGCCAAGGCTGCGCAGCAGGGGCTTGGTATCGCTCGGACGTGTGCACTTTTTCTCGGCGGGGATCATTGAGGAGCATCCTGGATCATCCTGCGAAAAAACCACGCACGAAACCGACCAACAACACAGGGAATGGGCGCCCGAGCGATGGCCCGGGGGGGCATGCAGAGGCTGTGCGAGGTGCTGCTGGTGCTGCTGCTGTCCATGTGACCCGCTGTCTTTGTGAAACCCTCTCGGGGTTCTAGCTCCATGGAGTGGAGGTGCAGTCCTTGCCGATTGGGCCTTCCAGTTTCCTACGATTCGTGGGGGTTGCTGTTCGCTGCATGAGGGGGGAAAACAACAAGAGGCTGTGCGATCTTCGGGCGACCTTGGGGGCCTCTTGGGCCGTCTTGGGCCGTCGGAAGGCCGAACATGCGCAGATACCAAAAAATCCTTCAAAAAACTGAGACAGATCAAGGATGTTGGCCTCTTCGGGCCTTCCTGGAGGACCTCTTGGAGGCCTCTCTGGCCCGTCTTGGAGGCCCCCTGGGGGCCTCTTGGGCGAGACTGCGCAGGGCCGCGCAGGACCGTCTGTAGGGGCGCGCGGGGGCTTTGCAGGGGCGCGAAGGGCCGTGGAGGGGCGTGCCCGGGCGGCGGGGGGCCGCGGCACGGCGGCGCAGAGGCGGCGCAGGGGCTGCGGAGGAGCCGCGCGAGGATCCTCCTCCTCCTCCTCCTCCTCCTCCTCCTCCTCCTCCTCCTCCGCCTCCTCCTCCTCCTCCCCCTCCTCCGCCTCCTCCTCCTCCTCCTTTTCCTCCTCCTCCTCCTCCTCCTCCTCCCCCTCCTCCGCCTCCTCCTCCTCCTTCGGGGTCTATACGTTTTGTCCACCGTGATACTCCACAGGATCCTCGTGCACACGGGAGGGGAGGGGGCCCCGTCCTGACCCCCCTCCTCTTGCGTACAGTTGGGGCCCCTGCCAAGTAACACCCTGCCTGCCCCAGGGTGCCCTGGGTTTCCTGGGATCCGATGGTTTTGCTGTGGAAAGGGTGACGTCCCAAGGCCAACAATCAAGGGACGCCCTTGGGTCTCAGGGTTGGGTTTCTTGTGGTACGTTTCTTGTTGACTGGCCTCCATTGTATCCTGCCTCCACCGGGTACTTGTTTGTTCGATCGCGTCTGGCTCCCTGGAACATGTTTGCGTATGGTTCCAGAAGACGTAGAAGAGATGGGCGCGTTGTTGCGCGCATCGGCGAATCGCGTCTCCCAGAGGGTTGCTTCGTCCAGGCGAACGAAGCAGGTGCCAATATCAGACCCGAGCTTTTCCACGGGGGGGAGGGGGGCGGAACGGGGGCTTCGCCGATAGGAGAACCAATAAAACAACTTCGTTACCCCAGGCAGACATTATTGGCAGCTCGCGCTTGCCTTGGCCTGCCTTCGACTCCTGGTCTTAGCATTGCCTCTATTTGGCGCGGCCGCCCCCATCCATAGCGTGGCCTGTGCTGGAAACGTTGGCGGGCGCCCGGGCCGCCAACCAGCCAACCACAGCGTGCACGTGCACCCCGTGAAGTTGGCACGCGTTTTCGGGTACCGACGTCGCGAGCGTCAACCGCGCGACTTCGCCCAGTACATTGTTTGCCCACGGATGTGTCACCACATGTGTCTGGCGAGAGGAGCCAGCCAGTGGATCCTCATCCGCCTGTTCTTCGGATGTGAGAAGGAAGGCAGCGACAACCTCGACCACGTCGTCACGCGTTTCGCCACGGCATTCAATATATACAAAACGCTCCACATCAACTGCGACTCGACGTGGCGGCTGCCGACCCATACGGCTAGCGGCGAGCCCCTTGACCTCGAGCCGGCTGTTCGAGCCAGGTCGGGACGAGACCGCAACTACCGCATTTACGTCAATGGTGCGGCCGCTGCGCGCCGCGCCCTGAGGCTCGGTCCGTGCTTTGTCAGCGGCGCTGGCGTTCCCTCCCCAGGTCGCGCTCCCTCTGTCTCTCTCTCTCTCCATTTCTGTCTCTTGCGGTTTTCCATCTCCTGCCTCCCCATCCTCCCCCCCTCTCCTCTTCCTCCCCTATCCTCGCCCCCTTTTGCCCCCCCCCCCCCCCCCCCCCCCCCCCCCTCGCCTGCCCTCTCTCCCCTCCCGCAGGAGCTCGAGCGCCGCCGCGCCAAACGCCTGTACCACCTCGCGGACTCGGGCAGCCTGCAGCACGCGCGGGCAGGCGCGCGGGCCTGCCCCGGGCGGGCGCCTGGTCTCTCTGCTGCGCGGGGGGCAGGGGAGGAGGAGGAGGAGGAGGAGGAGGAGGAGGAGGAGGAGGAGGAGGAGGAGGAGGAAAAGGAGAAGGAGAAGGAGGAGGAGGAGGAGGAGGAGGAGGAGGAGGAGGAGGAGGAGGAGGGGGAGGAGGACGAGGAGGAGGAGGAGAAGGGGGAGGAGGAGGCGGAGGAGGAGGAGTCTCCGCCTCGTCCTTCTCCCTCTCCCCTGCCCCTCCTGGCGGCCACCCGTGGCAGAGGTCGTTGAGTGGGCCGGTGGCGGCTGCAAGCCGACACCAGGTGGCCAGTCAGAGACGCCCGCGCACCTTCTCCGTTCTCCTCATGTTTTTGCTCCTTCTTTTGGTCCTCCTCCTTCTCCTCCTCCGCAGGGCTCGTTTCGACACCTCCGATTCGATCCGATTCGATTTCGATTGTTTCCGATTCCGAATCGATTCGACTTGGGCTTCCGATTTGGGTTCCGATTTCTCATTGGAGGCCTACTAGCCTGCCGATTTCCGCCGATTCGACTTTTTCCGACTCGGCTGCCGATTTCCGCCGATCCGATTCATGTCGATCGCCGATCCGACTTATCGATTCGATTCTGCGCTCTCCTGCCTCCGTCCCTCCTCCACCTCATCGTTCGTCCTCCCTCCTTTTGCGTCCACTGGCGGGCGGCGGCCTGGGACGACGGGCGGCACCACCCGACATCCTCGCTGGCGAACGTCGTGGGGCCAACTTCGGGCCGCCAGGAACCAAGGGCCGGGGAGAAGAAGAGACTGAGATTACTGACAGGCCGATCCACAATTAGCTAGTGTTGTTTGCAGGTCGTACGTTGTAACGGTGCACACGAATCACACACAAGGGCAATAGACATGTTGCCAGGCGAACGTGCTGTTACTGTGATGCCGAACTTCTGTGCGATTCGTGTGCAGTTGTTTCCTTCGTTGCGTTACGTTTCACGTCGTTTAAGCCCCAGGTTGCCCTGAAGTTCCAACACCGTCGTGTGCTTTGTTTGCGCGTGTTTTGTAGTATTGGGTTCTGTTGGTGTTTTTTTTATGTTGGCTTCTGCGGATGTCCCTGGATCCTCTTGGAGCCGATCGGGGATATCCTTTGACCTTTCAGGGGCCAGTCGGGCCGTTCGCCCCAGGGCGTATTGGACTCGTTAAGGGGCGCGCCCTTGGGCGGTCTTACGGCCGCGAAGAGCAGTATCCAACAAAACGCATGGGGACGATGTTCGAAGGGGACGAGCGAGGAGGGCTCCTCCCTTTGAATCTGTGAGCTCTGAAGTCGTTCCTTCTCCCCGTCCCCTCTGTGCAATGTGTCCGCCCGCGGTTCACTTCGGCCCGAGTGTTGCTAGGTGAGTTTGTTTTGCTCTTCCCAGTGTTCGGGGAACGGCTGACGCTGGGGCGCAGCTATAGCAGGATGTTGTGCCGACGCGGAACAGGAGATGACGAAAAACAGTTTTACCGTGATCATCGATAGCGACGTGGACGTGATGATCTACAGTCGCCATCTAAACCAGTGCCAGGTTTATTTGGCGATTGAAGCTGGGGTCCGTGACCAAGAGAATAGCGGAGGGGGCCCAAAAAGGGACACACGTACGACGCCGATTCAGTATTTAACGAATTGTAGCTGGCGGTGGGCAGCCAGTTCGATACCCCCGAAAGCGAAAGGCGAATGGTCTGCTCACTGGCGCCATCCTGGTCAACGAGACGTTGCAGGCGCTGCAGGGCGCCAGCATGGACGTACAGGGCATCGACGTCGGAGCCAAGCCGGAACCGAACACCACGGAGGTCGCGTGGAAACACTTGTCTGAGTTGAAGGAGGAAGCCTTCCGACAGACGATCCCCAAGGCGAGCACGTTCGCCAACGAGCAGGACGAATTGTCCTAGGTGATTAAGCTGGCCTGCAGTGTCATCCACGCACCATGGATGTAGTGGGAGCGCAGCAAGAACCACATGACCAACGTCAGGGCTAGCGCTATGGACATGGAGCTGTGCGTTTCGGCCCTGTGCGAGACCGACACCCCAACTGGACCGACAGTTCCATCAATCGATTGCTGATCGGCCGGGAGTTGGTGCACGTCTAGTCTGCGACGCGACAGATCTCCCCACGCGATGGATAGCGAGCGGTTGCGAGCAAGGCGAATGGATCAACAGCTCGACCATCACCAAGCGCGGCGCCACCACTGTGGAGTGCAAGCGAATCCCTGTTTCCCCAAAGAGTGAGTCCGAAAGGCACGGCCTTCGTTCATGGCTGGGATGCGCGTGCGGACGCCGTGCGGCGCTGACAGAAACGGAGGATATGCGCGCGCCACGCGTGGCCGCGCCATGTGGCGAGGCGGGGGTGCCACGCCGCAGATCACGCCCTGCGCTGCCAACGTCCATGCAAAGATCAGCCTGGGAACCCTGGAGTTGGTCAGCGCGGCGATCTACTTGGCGCGGCTGGCCCACGAGAGCGCCGAGGACGGGGCCCGCGCCTTCCGGGGCGCGAGCGGCTACAAGTTCAACGGCGCAGCGATTCTCGGGCGAGGCGCTGGGCGGCATGACGGGTGCTTGCGAGGATGGTTTAGGACATGCGTGAGCGACGAACACCCAGCTGGCGGAGGAGCGCGCGCCTTCTCGTCGTTGGACTGGCCCGCCAACAACAATGGCGCGCGCGGCTCTGTCGAGTCTTCCAGCAGAAGCCCAGGCGGCCAGCGTCGCAGACGGCGAGCCGACGCCACTCTGGCTTGCGCGCGCGAAAGTACTGAGAGCCGACTTGGGGTTGGAGGACGCGAGCGCGGCCATCGCGCGGGGCCCCCTGCCCTGTCCACCACGACCGCAGATTTGCGCGGCCCTGTTCGACGCAGAGAGCAAGAGTGAACCGACTGGACTGGGGGTGGCCGGCTGCCGCTGCCCCATTGAGGTTCTCGCGCTGCGACAGGCGTTCCGCGACGGCGCGGCAAGCGTTGCGCGGGCGCGCCCTGGCCGGCGATGGCCCCGCGAAAGAATTGCGTCGCGCGCGCCGGCTCGCCCGGAAGTTCCTGACCTGAAGCAGCAGATGCCATTTCTGGCAAGGGCATGTTCGGCGGGGCGAGCGCATTTGATCCCGCGGGCAGCCATGGGGCGATCGGCGCCAGGCGTCGCCCTCGCGAGCGCGGAGAGGAGGTCCATGGGCCCTCGCGGGAGGCGCAACGCCCCCCCGCCCCCCTGTCCGCGGATAAGTGGATCCAGAGCGAGTCAGAGATGATTCGCGTTGACCTTTTGTCCCCATGGCCGAATCCACGTGCTCTGGCGCCGCCCCTCCCCCCGCCCCCGTCGCGCAGTCTTCCCGCCCGCGGCTCGCCTCGGCTCGAGTTTATTGTTTGCGTCCCCCGCGCGCTATCTCCGACCGAGCGTTTACTTCGCGAGGCCAGTGTCTGGTGCTGCTGGGCATCCGCGCACGGCGCGTCGCCCTGGAGTTCTCCCGGTCAGTTAGATCCTCCCGGCAGCGCATGCCAGATGACATTATACACGAGAACGCCCCGTTCTTCCATATCGTCGACTCCTTCGATGGCGGCAGAATCACGGACCGCGAGAACAAGGTCGGCGACCTCGAGCGCGCGCTGACCAGCGCGGCCCCATTGCACCTACGGTTTAGCCTCGAGTCCTGCCTGTCCGGCAGGAGGGCGCGGGCGCAGGCTCGCCGCGCCGCGTCTGCGCCGCCCGCGGGGTTGCCGAACGCGCGCGTGAGAGAATCAGTCCGGATGATTCGTTCCAAGTATCGCAGCATGGGCGCTGCGCCCTACGCGACGCTGTCGGATAAGACATCGGACGAGCACCGCGATGGGCGATTGAATGGCGGCATTCTCGGCCCCCTCGGTTCTGGCAGGTGCGAAATCCAGCCGCTCTGCAATTGGGATGTTCTGGGCGACTAGGTTGCCTGCAGTGGCGATGGCAGACGTGACCTGCGCCCATGGTCCATCGTCTGCATCGGCTCTAATCCGTCGCGCAGCAAGTTGGGAATTTCGAAGCAGGGGCCCAAGGCGCCCCTCGCTCACGGGAAAGCCACCTGTTTGGCATCACTAGTCAGAGCGAGGCCGCGCCGATCACGCGCGCGGCGACGCTTGGGCCCCCCTTGCTCGGGGCGGCGCCCGAGGGGTTCTCGCGGCGCTTTGCGCCCCCAACGCAGGCGTCAGCGCACCCTCGCAGCGACGGCTATCATGCTATCTTGGCAGACGCAGATCTCAGGGTCGCGAATGGAGAAACGTTCGCGTTGCCTCACCCCGCAGCGCGTCCTGCCCGAGTCCAAACTGGTTCGATTCTCCGCCGCGCCGGGGTCTATTCTGCTGCGCGCCAGTCAAACTGGCGCCTCTCGCCTGGGCCGCCGCGGCCTGGTCTGCGAGGCTTGCAGCTTATATCAATATATGTATATATACACACTATCTTTCTTTATTTCTCTCTCTCTCTGTCTCTCTTTCTCTCCTTCTCTTTCTATATATATATATATGTGTGTGTCTTTACATATATATATATATACATGCGTATCCTATCTTTCTTTTCTGTCAGCCACTTCAGTTTTCAGGTCCTCTCTCTTTCTCTTTCTCTCTCTCTCTCTCTCTCTCAATATCCCTCTACTTCTCTTGCTTTCTCGTTTGTTATGTAGATGTTGATGGTGTGTGGCCTTTCGTGCGCCTACTTGTGTATCTCTTTCGCGTGTTTTCTCTCTCTCTCTCTCTCTCTCTCTCTCTCTCTCTCTCTCTCCCTCTTTCAATCCCCCAGGTCTGCGTTATTTCGTTATTTCGTTCTCTCTCTCTCTCTCTCTCTGTCTCTCTTTCTTCCTCTCTTTCCCCCCCCCCCCCTCTGTTTCGGTTTGCGTTGTGGCATGCGTTTC
>CAUYUJ010016983.1:199884-253594 GCA_963575745.1 Prorocentrum cordatum
TGGGGCCGCTCCTATCCTTAGACTGTCCACCCAGGGCCAGCGCGCCGGCTGCCCCTGGGGCCCGGGCCCCCCCTTTCGATCTCGCCAGGGATTAACTATATCTGGCCGCCCCCCATGCCGCGATCCGCCATGCCCTGCTTTCCCGCGTCGCTTCGGGGAGGCATTGGGGGGGGGGGGGGGGGGGGTAGCGCGGCCGCGGGCGCGCGGGCCCCCGTCGAGGTCGGCCAGCTCGCCGCCCTCGAGACGTCCATCAGCGATTCGTTGAACGCCCGGAAGCACGTTGACAATCGGCTCGCGCTGGCCTCCGGGGGCGGCAGGAAGCGCGCGGATATTGCGAGGGCGACGTCGCCTCATCTTCGACGGCGGCCTCGCACGAACAGCTCGACAGCGCGCGCGCCGCGATCTTCGAGCGGGGCTCCGCGCTGGCCGCGGGCGTGCCAGTGGAGGACTTCAAGATGGGCGGTGCGCGCGCGCTGGACAGCGGCGTCGTTCCCAGCCTGCCCCGCGCGATCAGGGCGCTTGGGCCCTCTTCCCGAAGGGCTCCGACAACGCCCCTGGCGCCCGAGGCGGCGGTGGCGAGCGCGGCCGCGGGGGTCGCTGCGAGTAATTTCCGCCGGAGCAGGGGCCTTGCCGAGCGGCCGTTGTCGCTGGGGCTCTCGATCGAGACGCGGGAGGCGCATCCCCAGGTGGTCGAGCTGAGATCGGCCGCCAAGCGCGAGCCGATGCAGTCTGAGATTCAGCCCGCCGGGCTTGCCCCGAGGGGCAGCACGTCTACGGTTTCGCATGAGGAGGGCCAGGGGCCGACGCCAGGCAGAACATGCAGGGGGCCCGCGAAGCCGCAGCGACGCCACGCTAGGAGTTGAGGGAGTTCAGCAAGAGCCGAGGCAAGGCCGGCAGCTCAGATGGGCGCGTCGATTTCGTGAAAGCGATATATGGGCCGAGGGCGCCGGCAAGTTCGAGGCCGCCGGGGCCGCGCTCTTCCGCTGCGCCGCGGGCAGCGGCGATGGTTTGCCCTTCCCATCTGGCTTCGCCCTCGCCCGGAAGATCGGCGCCGAGGGTTGCGACGGGGCTGCAGATTTCCTTCCGGCCCCCCGCGGGCGAGGCGAAGATGTCTGAAGCGGGCGCGCGTCTGACCGTGCGTCGCGAGCAGAGCCCGCGGCTGCAGACCGCTCTCGGCGCCGTCGCGGAGACGAGCGCCGACTGAGACAGCTGACGCGCGGCGGCCCCGGCCACGCAGAGGCGGGGGGCTCGGGCCGAGGGGGGGAGGCCGCCGAAGCGAGGGTGAGGAGGAGAAGCAGGAAGAGAAGGGGGATAACGTCGAGGAGAGGCATCAAGACCAGGATCAGGGCGATCTCAGTCCTGATCCGGGCCTCGATCTCCATGGGGAGTCGGGGCGAGGGGGGGGGGGGGGGGGGGATCTGGGGCCGCTGGGTGGGCCGACGCCAGCCTCCGACGCGCCTATGGCTCCGTTCCCGCGCCCTGCGGCGCCGCCCCCCCCTCTTCCTCCTTCTCCTCCTCCTCCTCCTCCTCCTCCTCCTCCTCCTCCTCCCCCTCCCCCTCCTCCTCCTCCCCCTCTTCCCCGCCTTCCCCCCCCCCCCCCCCCCCTTTGCTCTTCCGTCGCCTTCTCCGACGGGCCTCCTCCAGGGAGACGGCCCGGTCCGGGAGTCGGCTCGGTCGGGGCCGCGGCGCGATCGGGGCGCGCCCTGGGAGGAGGCCTGCTCCTCGACAACGCTTGCCGCGTGCAGGCGCATTATGTTTAGCCTTCGTTTTCTGTGCATTTCACCGTTCGTTCGCTCGTTCGTTCGCAAGCTCGGAGGGCGCCAACTATACGCCAACACCGATCCTGGCCCAGGGTGATCCTGGCCAGGATCGGTGCCGGTGTATAGTTGGTGCCTTCCTACAAGCCATGTCGCGCGACAAGTCGGCTCAGCAGGGGAAAAGCGCGCGCCGCGCGGGAGAAGCGGCAGCGAGAGATTGCACCTGAGCGTCTATCGGGTCAATGGAGAGACAGTAGCGTTTAACAATTGCATTCCAAACTGCTTGCCCACGCGCTGCAAAACGAGGGCTCCTGAATAATGCGCACAACGCCTCGCGGGGAGGGGGGGCAGGGGGCGGGGGGGGGGGCGGCAGGGGCGGGAGGGGCCGAGGGCAGGAGGTCATCGCTAGCTTCGCTTGTTCACAGATCACCGTTGCCCATCTCAGGCGGGGTCGCCCTCGTGCTCGAACGCCAGCCGGTCGCGCTGGCTCCGGAGACCCAGGCGCCAGGACAGCAGCCCGCAGTGGGGGCTCATCCGGCTGGGAAGCAATCCGCCCATAAACCACCAAGTGCCGCATCAACACTGCGACGCTGAGGCGATGCTGGCGAGCTTGCCGCCCGACTGTTTCATTCGATGTGTGCGAGATCATCGAATGTGGCGCGTTGTAGATTTTGCGTAGACAGCGGGCCATGAAGTGGCATAGTGCCTATTCGCAAACAACGTCCGAACAGCACATGTCTGCTTTGATATAATGCATCGTAAATCCTCCACGAGGGACCCAGGCCATTTGAGAGTAGTCGCTTTGCGAGTAGTGGGGCGCGCTCGCCTAGCAGTGCCGAGGGCGCGGCATCGCTCGGACGCGTGCATTTTTCCTTCGGCGAGGACCATCGAGGAGCATCCTTGATCATTTGGCGAAAAAAGGGAATGGACGTCCGAGCGATGGCCAGAGTCGGGCCTGTCCCTCTACAGGGGGAATATTCAAAAACAGTCAACATGTCCCCGATTTTCTTCGGAGGTCCGCTCCAGGAGTTCTCGAGGCCCCCCGATCCCTCTTGAGGTTCTCTCCCCCTCTTCGCCCCTGCGCCCGTGCCATCCGCCCTTGCCCGCCCGAGGAAGAGAGGCAGCACTGCGGCCCATTTTGGGCTCCATGATGTTGTTCGCACGAAGGGGAAAAGTTCCCCCCTCTTGCCCTCTCCTGACCCCAGCCCACCGTGTTCTTGATTGAGAGACCATGGTAAGCGGAGCTGGCGTCGAGGGGCAGACGGGAGGGCCAGACCAGGGCGCGACGGACGAGGGAGACGACGAAGAGCGAGTTAGAGACCAGCCGACCCAGACCGGAGACTGGGATCCAGCGAGCTGGCACGGAGAGCTTCCATGGTGGCACTGGGGTTGGTGGCCATCCTCGTGGAGCTTTCGCGACTGGTACGCCGATGGCGGGGTAGATTGGGACCAGAGTGAGCAGCGTCACTCGTGGGAAGGTCCTGGGAGTTCCCATGCTGACGTCAGTCGCGACTTCGGCGCCCCGCCCTCCTGGCTAGGCTACGAGCACCTGGACTTGTACAGCGCCAACCTGAAGTCATGGGCCGCGCGCAAGGGATTCAAGTCTGAGGTGCGGGCCGGCAAGGTGCTCGAGACTCTGCCAGTCGACATCCAGGCTAAGTTCAAGCTGGTCCGGTCGTCACTGAGTGCATCCGAGGGGATCGAGAAGCTTCTCGATCATCTCGCCGTATTGAACGGCGTGAGGCCAGGGGGCAAGCAGCGCGAGGCCCAGAACCTCGCCCTCTTTGGCTACGCGCTGCGACGTGGGGAGTCGCTCACGGACTCTGCGCTGAGGAGGCATGCCCAGGTCTCGGAGGCAGAGGCGCGCGGGCTGACGCCTCCCGACGACATCAAGTCACGATTCCTGGAGGGAGCGAACCTCAGGCCCCATAATAATACCAACCTTCGCAGGCTCGCCAACGGGCGCCGCGACTTCCAGTCCATCAGGCAGGGCATCCTTCTCCTGGACGCGCGAGAAAAAGGAGTTCTGCCTTCTTCTTCGACCTCAGGGGCGAACAAGGAGAGCTACGCGGCGGAGCTGCGGGACTCTGAGGAGATCCACCCTGCGCCTCCATCTCCCTGGGACGGCGCAGCTGCGCACTACGACGACGCGGATGATTCTTTCGAGCTGCCCGAGGGGGACGCGCTGATCTTTCTCGAGGCGCTGGACTCACAGGAGCTGGGCGAGAATGACCTCATGCCGGTGTTGGCGGTGGTAATAGAGGAAAAGTGGGGAAAGGATAAGAGGCGCGCCTGGGCCGAGGCCCGGAAGATGAAGGCTAATCGTCGAGTGGATCGTGACTTCTTCGATCGGCGACGCTCATCACAACCAGGTCCCCGTCGCATCGCGTCAGCCGACCTGAAGAAGAAGACGAGGTGCGCCAACTGCGGCGAGAAGGGGCACTGGGCTGAGAACTGCAGGAAGCCGTGCCGATCCAAGCAGGATATACTCAATGAAGAAAAAGGCTCTACGGCCGCTACGAAGGGCTCGAGTTCGAACCGCTGGGCCGGCTTCTCGTTTTCCAACAGCCTGGGCCAGCCATCCTACGGGGCTGACTTTCGAGGCGCGGCCGACCTGCACAGCTTCGAGACTTCATGGGCGTCTTTTTCCATCGAGTTCTGGACTGGGATCGTGAAGAGCGGCCCCGACACTGCGGCGATTCCTTTGAAGAACATGCAGGGCCACGCCTTGATAGATACCGCAGCGGGCCAGGCGCTCATCGGCCGCCCCGATGTACTGATACTGAAGAAAGCGACGAGGAGCAAGGGATTCCACGTTCACATCGACTGGACCCCGCTGGAAAGCAAGGCGGCCTCTGGGATAGGAGGCCGAACCACCCCGATCGGTCGCTGCTGGGGGCCGTGTTCCCTGGCGGGACGCGGATACATCGAGTTCTACGTTCTAGAGCAGCAGTGCCCCCCGCTGCTTCCGGCACGGCTGCTGGAGATGATCTGCGTCAGCATCGACCTGCAGGACAATCGCATGACGGTAAACGACGATGGCAATCTAGTGGATCGGGTTCGTTTGAGGCATCCGTCCGGTCACCGGTCGGCACCCCTGGTCCACCGCAGCCCGGAGCAGTTCCACGTCTCCGACTCGGTGAAGGTCGGGCTTCCGAGGGAGTGCTTCGACACGCCGAGCTCCAGCGATCCGATTAAGGACCGCGGGGACAGCGAGGGGGCGGGCCGCAGCTGTGTCGCTCAGCTCTCTCTCCCCCACTTCGGCCTCTCGGGGGGGTCTGTGGGCTTTGATGACTCTCGGATGAAAGTGTGGACAGCGGGTCCGTAGCCAATCTCTCTCAGGAAGGCTTCGATCACCAACCCGAGGGGCCCAGCTGGGTCGATGAGCTCCAGAAAGCCAGGAGTCATGAAGGCGAAGAAAGGAACCCCCATGCGAGCCCGAGCTCGGCCCCTCGGTGCAAGAGTCGGACAGCGAGATGGAGAGCGACCACTCATGGGATACGCTGCCCGAGGTTCGGGAGATGCTCGCTCAGGAGGCCATGTCCGAGCAGGAGATCACGGACTTCCTGGAGGGCAAGATGAAGCTACCTGCCGTACATCATCGGTGGCGCCACCTGGTGCTGAAGGTCATGAGTATCGAGATGGTCACCCGCGCCATGCAGCAGGTGGTTCGGCAGATGCCCTCGAGCTTCACGGAGTCCTTCCCGAAGTCGGAGTGTCCTCACCCGCCCTGGGCGGTGAGGCACGCTCCAATGCGACCAGCGTCTACGCCCACTGCACGCAGTGCTCGGATCGTCTGTTCTCGCGGAACACGACGGCTCACGAGATCTTCGAGGCCCAGAAGAAGAGGGAGGATCGCGAGTCGGCCAAGCGAGACCGTCAGGGGCAGAAGGAGCTCGCCAAGCAGATGCTGGAGGACTACCGGAATGCTCCGAAGGCCGCGATGCCATATCCTCCGGATTCCTGGATGGGATCTGCTCGGACTCCTGCCGCTCGGCGGCACCTTCCAGCTGAGGGAGGCAAGGCGGCTTCGATCTCGGCCTCTCCAGTTCCGCCCGTCCCTCACAATCTCTACGTGCTCGAGGAGGAGGGCTACGTCAAGCACAAGAGTCCGCCTCCGAGCTCACCCGCGGAGACATCGGAGAGCAAGGAGCTCAAGAAGGCTCCTCCAGGATCGCGCACCATGACGGCGATGGAGATGCAGACGGCTCTCTCGGACATGAAGTACGTGGTGGACTCCCAGAAGTCCCAGAACGAGCATTTGTGGGAGACGGCACAGGACTTCATCCAGCAGGGCATCAACCTGAACCACGACCTGGTCCAGCAGGGCATCAACATGACTCACGAGGTTCAGCAGAGATCGTCGCAGACCAGCCTCAGCGAGACCGACATGCAGCGATTGGCGGCGATGATCGTGACCAGCATGAAGGGATCAGCCGCCAGCTCGAGCTGAGGAGGAGTTCGGGGGGCTCCAGCAGGCGCGTCGGCGACGCGCTGACCCTCGAGCAGATCGAAGCTCTGAGGAGGCCAGGTGAGGAGACTCCAGTTCCCTCTCAATTCTTCTTTCGGGACTCCAAGGTCTATCACGTCAAGGAAGCTTCCAGGAATATACTTGGGGAAAGCAAGGTCCGGGCGATCTAGGATTCCAGGTCGGGACAGCTCCTTGACTCCTCTCTCCTGGCCGAAAGCACCTCCTGGGCGCCTTTCGAAATGGCGAGGCCGGAGTCCTCGTCGTTCTTTGTTGCCCTTGCGATAAAACAAGCTGGGGGGGGGGGGGGGGGGGGGGGCGATCCCTCCTTCCCTCGGGGGCCCAGTGGACCGAAATTAAATCGAAAGACAACCGAGTTTTCTGGGGCGCTACTTGGGCGGGCCCCACCCCCTCAGACTTGGAAGCAGCTTTCCAGCGTGCTCGAGGCTTAGAGGGCCCCAAGGTCACTGCGGGGTATGACACGTCTGAGGTAGCCGACGGGAGAAGAGAAAGCCGTGAGGAAAGGAGCGAGGACAGCAAAGAAGGTGGAGGAGAAGGGGAGGTCGGCGCCTCGGAGCACCCCCTTAAGTATGTCGTCAAGGACCGCTTCGCGGCAACCGCCCTAGATGGTGGCCCCTGCGACCCTGGCCCGGGACCTAGCGTCTCTTACAAGGTTCGGGAAGCCACTCACCGTGTCCTGGAAGGTTCGGGCCTCAGATCGGGCCGCAGACGAAGGCGTCGAGAGTTTCAGCGGTCAGAGCGACTCCGAGGCGGCACTACAGTCATGGAAGTCTTCTCCCCTCCTCGCGTTTCGGATCGCATGTCAAAGCTGGGCTATTGGGTGTCTCCTGCGTATGATGTCCTAGTCGGGAAGGATCTTTACTCGCCGTCCGTCCGGAGGGATCTCTGGAGGCAGATAGCGGAGGACCAACCCTTCGTCTTGATTATGAGCCCGGTCTGTAAGGCCTTTAGCATTGCGAGAGTCCCCTCTTGGCACGCGAAGGATCAGGAGAGGCTGGCTTCGGAGGAACAGCGAGGCTCGGAATACATGAAGTTGTGTGGGCTCATTGCCCGTCATCAGGTGTCCGAGGGCCGTTATTTTCTGTTTGGACAACCAGAACGGGCCAGCTCGCTCGAGTTGGATGGGATCCGGGACCTTCTGGAAATTCCTGGGCTACTGTCAGCGGTGACCGGCCAGTGCGAGTTCGGGCTCTCAGTTTCCCCCGGGGGTGAGCTGTCTCGAAAGAGGGCAGTGCTGATCTCGAACTCCCAATCTCTCCTTTCTCCCTGTGTTCGCTCCTGCTTTCGTTCCACCCCCATCTTCCCTTCTCGGGGGGCCACAGGACCTCTCGAGCTGAACGGTATCCTCCACAGCTGATCGAAGCCATGGCCGGCACTGATAATGCTGCCTGGCTGTGTCACCACGCGGCGCCTTGCCACCCTCCGGATAGCGATTCCGAGTTCGACGCCCCTCCTTTCCCGCGGACCTGGGACCCGGGGATCCCGAGGAGGACTCCGACGAGGACGTTCCTGAGACGATCGCTCCAAAGACTCGTCGGCCCCGGGGGGTTCCAGTCTCGGAGAAGGCCTCTCGCGAGGTCGAGCTCGACATCGCTCTCCAGAAGGAAGTAGAACTGCTGCATGTGAATCTCGGCCATCCGAGTCGCAGCGACTTCCTCCGTACCCTCCGCGTGGCACGAGCCCGAGAGGATGTGCTGACGTGGGTCAGAGATCATTTCCGGTGTTCAGCTTGCGAGAGCCACGCTAAGCCGTCGTGGAGAAGGCATGCACACCTGCCCAGGACTTATGAGTTTGATCGAGTCGTCGCCGTCGATCTCTTCTACGTCGAAGCCAACGGGAACAGCACCCCGGTGCTCAACATGATTGATCACGGTAGTTCGTTTCAGCAGGCTTGCCTTCTTCCCAACGACACGGCTAAAGCTACCTGGAAGGCCTTCATGCAGTGGTGGGTTCGCCCTTTTGGGCTTCCCGAGATTGTGGCATGTGATGGAGGAGGGGAGCTTGAGAGGGAGTTTGGGAGAGGATGCGAGCACCGTGGGATATTTTTCCAGGTCGCCCCAGCGAACTCACCCCACTGGAACGGAAAGTGCGAGCGCCACGGCGGCATTTTGAAAGACGTTATGTCGAAGGCCTCCCTGGCCCTCAACCCCGTTTCCGCTGAGGAGGTTGAGCTCATTATATGCGAGTGTGCGGCGGCGAAGAACAGGACGTTCCATCGAGGAGGTTACAGCCCCACGCAGCTCGTCTTCGGATGCAATCCCCGGGTGCCCCGTTCTCTCCTTAGCGATGACCCCCTTGACTTAGTGGGATGCGAGGACGTCCTGCGCGAGGGCCCTGACGCCGACTCGGCCGCCGCCGAGTTTTCCCGGCGCCACGTGTTTCGCGAGGAGGCCCGCAAGGCACTGGCCAGTGTGGAGGCCAGATCCCGACTGTCCGAGGCTGCTCGAGCCCGAAGACACAGCGACCGCCACTTCAAGCCTGGGGAGTGGGTGCATGCGTGGAGAAGGGTGACAGGGTCCAACAGGTCCCATTCCCTCCAACGGGACCGCTGGACCAGACCCCGGATCGTCGCCCACCAGACCGGAAGCGCCGTCTGGGTCGCCATGAGAACGCGATTCTTGAAATGTTCTGAGGAGCAGGTCAGGGCCGCGACACGACAGGAGTCTCTTGGGGCGGAGTTACTGGAGCACGAAATATTCGTTGCCTTAAGAGAACAGATTAGGTCCCCCGCGAAACGTGTTGGAGCCGTGGATGTGGCCTCCGAGGGACTTCCTCCTCCTGAGGCCTGGGGCGGGCCCGAGCGGGAGAGGCCAGGCCCCGGAGAGCCCGGACACCGGATCTGGACTCCGTGAATGATTCCCCGGGAGCCGCCCAAGGGGCCCCTTCCACCTCTCACCTTTCTGAGTCTGTCCCTCCTACCGCTCCCCCTTCTCAAGCCCCTCCTTCGTCTGCTTTCGCGACCGGAGGCTCTGAAGCTAGAAGATCGGTGGCATCGGCCTCGGACGCAGCCTTGCCAGAGTCCAGATCCAGCGCGATCGATTCCGACCCGGGGCCCATGACATACCCAGGCCAGACCGCTCGTCGAGCTGAGCCTGACTTCGCTCGAGATGTGCGCCCTCGTTGAACCCCAGCTGAGGAGCTGGAACCGAACGGCCGCGTTGCTCAGATGATGCGTGAAGAGAAGTGCCCCCTGGACCTGTTCTTCCCATTTCCGGAACTAGACCCCTGGGGGTCAGGGGTCTCTCTCTTCCGAGGGCCCGTCGTGCCGTGTCTGAGCCCTACCCGATCCCCCCCGAGTGAGGATCGAACCCCCCTCGGAATCATCTCCTCCGGGACTTACGTCGGAGCCTCCTGGGCCCCCGATGAGCAGGGCGCGAGCCTGCTTGCCGAGCTGGAGGCTTGGTTACTTGCTACTGGTGTGCCTGACTACTTAGGTCTTTGCTACTATGCGGCTGAACACTTCACTGGCGCGGCTGGTACTGTGGCTCCGGCGAAGCCTCGCGGAGCAGAAGTTGCGTGGAAGAACCTGAGCCACCAGGAGCGCCAAAGGTTTTACGAGTCCGATGCGGCCGAGTGGGAAGCCATCGCGAAGTCTGGGGCCGCCCGGGTGATTTCTCCTGAGGAATCCAGGATGGTTCGTCGCAGGCTTCCCGATTGTATTCTTTCTTCCAGGATGATTCGTCGTCTGAAACCTCAAGAAGGGGTGGGAGCTCCCCCGAAGGCCAAGACTAGGTGGTGCGTTCACGGCCACCAGGACCCGGACTCCGAGTCGTTGTCGGTTTACGCCCCCACCCATTAATCGGAGTCAATCATGGTGGTTCTCCAGATGATCGCCTCTCTGAGATGGCGGCTACAGGTAGCCGATGCTAAAAACGCCTGCTGTCAAAGTAACAAATTGGAAAGGCCCAATGGGGCCATTTTCGTGGAACCGTGTCAAGGCCTCGAGCTCGAGAGCTCGCAGCTGATAGAACTCGATGCCCCGGCTTATGGGCTTAATGATGCTCCGATTTTGTGGCGCCGAACTTTAACGAACTGGCTGGCTACTCAGGGCTTCGTCAAGAGCCTGGCCGATGCCTTGCCTCCGGCTTAATTAAGCGCGGTTTTCTTGGTAAGTCAGAGGCTCTTACCCTGATAGAGGTTGGCGATTTGATCATCGCCGGAGAGGATGAGACGGTTGCTGCCAGCCTCAAGAAATCCATGTGCCAGCGATTTGAGTTTGGTAAGTGGAAAGAGCTTGAGTCGGAATATGCGGGCAGACGTCTGATTCAGCTAGGAGATCGTATTACGATAGATCAAGAAAAGTACATTCGTGAACAGCTTTCCAGTGTACACCTGGACCAGTCACGCCGTAGCGAGCCCGATTCTTTGTTGACGTTTGAAGAGATCGCGGCATGCACGACCGTAGCCGCTCAAGTGCAGTGGCTGGCCAGGGACAGTCGGCCTGACGTCGCCGGCAGCGCCTCTCTTCTGGCTGCCGCTCTCCCAGCTCCCCGGGTCTCGGATGCAATGATCCTAGCACGTGTCTGTAAGTGTCGCAAGGGTTCGTGTGAACAGAAGATCACGATCTGGGCTCTCGACCCCCTCTCTGTGTGTTTTGTCACCGCGAGTGACTCGGGCGGTCCGGGGGCCGCACGGAGAGGTGGCGCTCAGGCCGGCTGGCTAGTCATGGCCGCCGACGGATCGATCCGAGAGAATCGTAGGGCCAAGGCGAGTGTACTCTCCTGGAGATCCCAGCGTATCAAGAGAGCGGTCGCCAGTGCAGTGGCGTCTGAGACTCTGGCGCTCTCGTCCGCGACGGCCGAGGCTCAGTGGGTGCAAGTTTTGTGGCGTGACTCGGTGTTTGGCGACGTTCCTCGCCCAGATTGGTTCTCGGGGCAGGCGCCGTTTTCAGTGGTGCTCTCACGAGAATGCCAGCTTTGCGAGGCGGCCGCAGGCCTGGTGCTCGTGGGCGCTAAGTCCGCGTTTGACACGCTGCCCCGCAACTCCGCAGGATCAAGGGCCGATCGTCGCAATGCCATCGAGCTGGCCGTAATCAGAGATTCCTTATTACCGGTCGGCCCCCAAGTGCGCTGGATGCCTCACGGGAATATGCCGGCCGATCCACTCGCGAAGATCGAGCCGTCAAAGGGAAATCTTGCATTGCATGATCTCCTCTGCAGGGGGGCACTCTCCCTCGTTGATGAGGGAGGTCATCTTGACGAGAGAGCTCTCAACCTCAGCCTGAACAGTCGTTCCCGAGGTGCCTCCCGAAGGTTGCTGGAAGAAGCTACTAAGGTGGAAGTTCGCCCCAGAGACACTTCAGAAAAGAAGGGTGAGGAGGAGGAGGAGGAAGAGCTGAGGGAGGACCTGAAGGGGACGGAGGAGAAGAGGACGCAGAAGGAAGCTGGAGGAAGCAATCCCACGGCAAGGAGGCATAAGAAAGGGGAGCCCGCCTATATGGAAATCGAGATTGGCGTGGGCTTAGGTCCGCGAGAGTCGGGCCCGCTGTCCCCGATGTTCTTCGGACGTCCGCTCCAGGAGTTCTCGAGGCCCCTCGATCCCTCCTGAGGTTCTCTCTCCCTCTTCGCCCCTGCGCCCGTGCCATCCGCCCTTGCCCACCCGAGGAAGAGAGGCAGCACTGCAGCCCATTTTGGGCTCCATGGTGTTGTTCGCACGAGAGGAAAAAGTTCCTCCCTCTTGCCCTTTCCTGATCCCAGCCCACCGCGTTCTTGATTGAGAGACAAACAAAATGGTCCGGGGACTATTGTTGCATTGTTTTCGGGCATTTGTTGTGCATTGTTTGACGTTTTATTTGTCGTCCAAGATCCTCCTGCAGGGGTGGCGCGCCCGACCTAGATATAGAGCTTCGCTGGTCATATGTCATCTCTCGAGCTACGCCTTGTGCATCTTTGTTGTTGTTGTTGTTGTTGGCGCCTGGAGTTTCGCTCGGAGCGCCCTGGTGCCCCACGTCTTTATGAGGGCGTTCTAAGACCAAATGCCAATAGAAAGGCTGAGCCGCGCAACGCACATCCACCGGGGAGATCCGGGGGCGGGGGAGTTGCGCGGGGGCGCCCGTGCCATTAATTTTGGACAGGCGTTCAAGCGTTTTCGTTGCCTAGCTTATTCGAATTACCCGCGCGGCCACGTGTCCTTGCAGCGCAGCTAGGAGAACTGCGCAAACGCTGGCATCCGAAAAGCATGCCTCGCACAAGTGGCCGCCGTGACTTCACTCGGGGCGGCCAGCCCCTAGATGCGAGCTCGGCGCCGCCAGATTCAGAAGACCAGAAAACTGCAGAATCGGCGGTGGACAAACCTCCCTTTAGTAGACCTCCCCTTAGTGAAAACGGCCTGGGACCGAAACCGACGGACCTGGACCCGCAAAAATGACGGCCGCGACGCCCTCTCACAAACCGAAAACGGCCAATTCCTTAATCGACGTGTCAGGGTAGGGCGTCGGAGATTCTCCGCAACTGCCCCCCCTCTCAAGCTCCGTTGGCGCCTCGAGCTCGTCGGCTCCTGCGCGCTCCTCCTCCTCCTCCTCCTCCTCCTCCTCCTCCTCCTTCTCCTCCTCCTCCTGCTCCTCCTCCTCCTCCTCCCCCTCCTCCCCCTCCTCCTCCTCCCCCTCCTCCCCCTCCTCCTCCTCCTCCTCCTCCTCCTCCTCCTCCGGTGGCCTCGGACAAGGACCTCCAGGCAGAAGTCGCCAGCATCCTGGACAGCCTGGGCACCCCCAACAAGCAACCAGGTGTAGTGCGCGACCTCGGCGTGGACACCAGCCTCGGCAAGCAGCTGTGGCGACCCACCCATGCCGCGCGCCAGGCCAAGGCCAAGCAGAGGGTGGCCAAGCTCAAGGACCTAGCGAAGACGGACGCCAGAGGCGCGGCAAAGGTCTATTCAGCAGGTGCCCACTGTCAGCAGGCCTGGGACTTACCAGCGCACGGCATCACGCCCACGGAGGCGAAGTCGGTCAGGGCTACGGAGGCAGCGCTCCTCACAGGCGGACACAAGGCTGGACGCTGCACGTCCACCATCCCCCTGATCCAGAGGGGAATGCAAGAGGCAGTAACCCGAGCCATCGGCGACCAGATCAAGCAGTTCTGGCTCACCATAGTCGACCACCCGACGGAGCTCAAGAGGTACCAGAGAGGCTGGCTCCTGCTCTACGCCAAGCTGGACGCCCTGGAACCCAACCGCAGGTGGCAGCAGGTCAAGGGGCCTATGGCAGGGGTCATCGCGCAGCTGCTTGGGTTAGGCTGGATGCCGCGACGCCTGGACAGCTGGATCAGCCGAGCAGGTGACGAGTGGGCCTACAAGCCGGATGACATTCCTCACATCGGCGCGCTCCTGCATGAAGTCCAGCAGAGCGCGCAGCAGCAGCTCTGGCAGCAGGCAGCTGGCCATCGCAGTGGAGAAGGACTTCAGGCTGGAGGCGACCTCTATCAGCTGCAGCGCCACCTGAGGAGGAGGAGGCGCACAGGACAGCATGCAGAGGCAGCCATGCTGGAGACCATAGCGGTGGCGGGCATCTGGACCAGGGAGCGTCGCAGGGCGGCCAACCCCGACCAAGAAGGCGACGACACCTGCGCGAGATGCGGCGAGGCGATAGAGACATAGGAACACCGCTACTACGCATGCCCTGCCAACGCAGAGATAGGGCACAGCAATGACGCCGACCTGGCGAAGAAGGCGAAGGACGCGCTGGGCCAGCGGCAAGACCTGCACTTCTGGCTCCGAGGCATCCCGCCAGCGGCCTGGGCAGCCAAGGTCGACCCAGACGAGGGCGCGGCGAAGGCGGCGCAGATCTTCTGCACCAGCGAAGAGGCTCAGGCGGCAGCCCAGTCAGGGTACAAGGTTCGAGCAGACTATGTCTTCACGGACGGCTCAGGTGGTGCAGGGGAAACGGCCAGGGACCCCCGCCTCAGACGCTGCGGCTGGGCAGTGGTGGCCTTCAGGTTCGACGAACAATGACGTCCGCAGGAAGTGGCCGCCTGGTACGGCACGATCAGGGCACCGCACACGGTGCCACGGGCAGAGCTCACCGCCATGAGCAAAGCCATCGGGTACACCACGGCGGCGACAGCCAGGGGGCTCAACATAGTCAGCGATTGCAAGTACGCCCTGGGCGCACTCAAGCAGATCCACGATCCTGAGGATCTGGACTACGGGAGCACGAACTACGACCTCTGGCTCCAGACGAAGCAGCAGCTGCAGAACAGCACGGACACCATCATGGGCCACCACATCCCAAGCCACCTGATTGAGCACCCAGCCGAGCTGGAGAGGTGGAATGGCCCCACCTGGTGGGTCATAGGAAACGAGATGGCAGACAAGTACGCAGGCTGGGGAGCGGAGCATGGAGAACTGGACCCAGCCATCATCGCGCAGCAGCAGATCAGGGACCAGATCACCACGGCGGTGCAAAACCGGCTGCTGGCCATCAACATGGCGGTGACGGTGGAGGACCCCAACAAGGCCCCTCAGCGTCCCAAGGCCAAGCGCCGAAAGCCGCAGACGGCGAGGGACAGGGCAGCCCAGCTGGGACACGACTTGCGCAAGCTACATCCGCGATGGTGGTGTGCAACGTGTCGCAGTGGCCCAGCCAAAGGACAAAGCATCAGAGACTGGCTGGCAGAGACGGGAGAATGCCTCGGGAAGTACGGCGGCCACCAGGACCAGCACGGCAACGTCAGGCTCGACTTCAAGGCGGTGCAGATCGGCACGCAGGTGGTGCACGTCTCCCACAAGACGCAGTTCACCCATGGCTGGCTCTGGTGCGAGAAATGTGGCGGCACCAGCTACCTTGGGGACCACAAGAGCAGGATCGTGGCAGGAGTGGCAAGGAAGCTGGCAAGGCCATGTCAGCCCCCAACAGCAGCAGGGCGGCGGGTCTTGGCGGACATGCGGAGGGGCAAGCTGCCAAGAGGAGCTAAGCCAGCAGCAGACCCAGCTGATGAGGGTCTCAACGAGATCACCATGCCTGGTGATTTCAAGCTCGGCCTGAGTAACCACGAGGCGATCGACCTGGACGGGGGCAGCTCAGAGGCAGGGGACCCGCAGCCAGCTCCACAGCAGCCACCCAGCCATCCGCACTCTGTCGTCCACGCCAGCTGGAGGCTCGTGGACCACATGGAGGGCTACGCGGAGCAGTGGATGAACATGGTCGACCAAGAGGTCTGGGACGACATGGGCGACTGGATGGAGCACTGCGTACCGCACCTCCTGGCCATCACCAATGTGGGTGGCGGAACGGACACGCGAGAGCAGACCCGGGCCGTCACCGTGCAGGAGCTTCAGCAGATCAAGGACTTCTGCGAAGAAGTCTGGCGCAACACGCACCGCACGCGACGGAGGCTCATGACCAGGATGCTTACCCTCCCGTACGGTACAAGACAGCAGGCAGCAAGAGTGCACATGGACGCCTTCCAGAACAGAAGGAACAACATCCTAGCGCACAGCACCCCCAGCAGCGAGCGCAGGCCGCTGCCGAGAACAGCGGAGGCCAGCCGAGAGTGGTCACCAGAGAACCTGGACGATGATGACTCGACCCCAGACAGTGAAGCCCCAGAGCTGGAGGGTGAGCCGAGCAACCAGGAAATGGATACCATGGCAGGACCTGATCAGAGGCACGACGCCAACAGCCTGATGCAGACGGCTGTGCAGGTGGCAGTAACGCTGACCAAGCCAGTGGGGCCCGACCTGATGAAGTTCGCGAGCGAAGCCGATGAGGCCGGCCTGCTCCACCCAAGGCTTCGACACAACAAAGGAGAGGCTGACCAGGACCCCGAGCAGGAGGTGGCGTGGCTCGAGAGGAACAGGCTCGAGCAGCTCATGCAGTCGCTGGCAGGCTGCTGGAGCCAGAAAGAGGGCGAACAGGGCTGGCCATCGTGGCAGGCTGCGTGCGTGCCCCATGTGCTGAGGGCGCTGCAGACTGGCGTCTACCAGAGGCTGTTCAGCAACGTGTCAGGGCCGATCCGCCAGCGCAGCCAGCGCCGAGCGGCGGAGGAGATCTGCCGCCTGGCATGGCTCAACAGCGGAGAGGCGCGCAGGCAGATCCAGCAGCAGGACCCGAAGGAGGCAGAGCGGCGCAGAGCAATGGCTGAGCAGTTCCTGGGCGTGACTGAGCCAGTGGTGAGGAGCCGCAGCCCGCGACCGCAAGCAGCGGTGCGAGTGCCAAGCAGGGCTCCAGCCAGACAGCCGAGGAGGAACCCAGAGGCCAGGGCCACCAGCAGCCCCGCCGAGCTGCGCACGGCAACGCCGGCGCCCGAGCTCGAGAGGCCCAGGGGGCCCAGGGTACCGCAGCCAGAGCGGCCCCTGGAGGCGGGAAGGGCGGAGGAGCAGCAGAAACCCTCCAGCAGGCCCCTGTGCGGGGAGGGGACAGGCCACCATGGACCCTTGCGCGGCGAGGGGGTAGGCCGCAGAGGACCCCAGCGTGGCGAGGGGTTAGGCCACAGCCCTGCGCCAGACGGGATGTAGAGGGGTGCCCGTCCCCCACCAGCAGGACGGAGCACCATGGGCATGGCAGACCTCGACCACTTCCTTGAAGAGGAGAACAGCGAGGATTGCCTCCAGCAGCCCGTAGACAAGGAGGACAGCGATGACAACCACCAGCAGATCCCATATGTACAGCACAGCATAGGGTACCACCTGGCAGACCGCAGAGGACCCCAGCGTGGCGAGGGGTTAGGCCACGGAGGACCCCAGCGCGGTGAGGGGTTAGACCGCAGTGCCAAAGGCAAGCAGAGGCTCGAGGCGGAGGTCCCTGACGAGCCCAGTGAGCATGACGCGGACCTTTTGACCAACAGTGTGGTAGACAGGACCTCGCAACTAACAGAGCGGACCCATACCCTGGGAAACCGACAGACTGAACGCGAGGGGGGGGGCTTGGCCCGCGGAAACCACGTGAACCGCGAACACAGCGAGTGGCATAGTCGGGGGACCTCGCCCGAGCCAGTGGGCAGTAGCACCGAGGATGGGGACAGTGCGAGACTCGGCGTTCCCCCGCGCGGCGAGGGGTTAGGCCACAAAGCTGCGCAGCCCGAGACGACGGCAGACTACGACGACACAGACCTGCAGCGGGACTTGGAGAAGTTGTTCGGCGACTTTCCCCAGCGCGGTGAGGGGTTAGACCGCATGGAACCCCTGCGTGGCGAGGGGTTAGGCCACGGCAATCCCCTGCGCGGTGAGGGGGTAGACCGCAGTGCCAGAGGCAAGCAGAGGCTCGAGGCGGAGGTCCCTGACGACCCCAGTGAGCATGACGCGGACCTTTTGACCAACAGTGTGGTAGACAGGACCTCGCAACTAACAGAGCGGACCCATACCCTGGGAAACCGGCAGACTGAACGCGAGGGGGAGGGCTTGGCCCGCGGATACCACGTGAACCGCGACCACAGCGAGTGGCATAGTCGGGGGACCTCGCCCGAGCCAGTGGGCAGTAGCACCGAGGACGGGGACAGCGCGAGACTCGGCGTACCCCCGCGCGGCGAGGGGTTAGACCGCAGCAGGCCCCAGCGTGGCGAGGGGTTAGGCCACGGAGTACCCCAGCGCGGTGAGGGGTTAGACCGCAACGATCCCCAGCGCGGCGAGGGGTTAGGCCACGGCGGACCCCATAGTGGTGAGGGGTTAGACCGCAGCAGGCCCCTGCGTGGCGAGGGGTTAGGCCACATGGGACCCCAGCGCGGTGAGGGGTTAGACCGCAATAGGCCCCTGCGCGGCGAGGGGTTAGGCCACGGAGCACCCCAGCGCGGTGAGGGGCTAGACCGCAGCAGCCCCCAGCGTGGCGAGGGGTTAGGCCACGATTTTCCCCAGCGCGGTGAGGGGTTAGACCGCGCCGACCCCCAGTGTGGCGAGGGGTCAGGCCACGACGGACCCCAGCGCGGTGAGGGGTTAGACCGCAACAGACCCCTGCGCGGCGAGGGGTTAGGCCACCACGGATCACCCCAGCGCGGTGAGGGGCAAGACCGCAGCAGGCCCCAGCGCGGCGAGGGGTGAGGCCACCGAGGACCCCTGCGCGGCGAGGGGCTAGGCCGCAATGCACCCCAGCGTGGCGAGGGGTTAGGCCACAGCCCTGCGCCAGGCAAGGCGGCCGCGAAGGCCCACGAGTCCAGGGGCCAGCGGCCAGGGCGGTCCTTGGAAGAGCGCAGAGCGGAGGAGCGGCTGCGGCCGTCCATCAGGCTGCTCCTCAAGCTCTGAGAGGGCGGCGGCAGCATATCTTCAGACTGCCGCCGCTCACGGGGCGACTCCATGAGTCATTGAGTGGCGGCAGTACGACGCCGTGAGATGAGGCCGCTGGCCCACCCCGCCTCGGGCAGTTCTGCCTGCGCGGGGTGCCGAGACCAGGGGCGCCCACTCACGGGCGGGAGCACGCGGGTTTAAAAACTCCTCCTCCTCCTCCTCCTCGACGTGGTCCTCGGCCCCTCCCGCGTGGAACTCGACTTGGTCGGCGCCGCCGACGCCCGCGCCCCGTCGCGCCGCGGGGCGCCTGCTGCGGGCGTGTTTTCTTTGATTCGCGGGCTGCGGGGGCCGGGGCCGCTGCCGCGGGGCCACTGCCGAGTCTGAGGTTGGCCCCCGATCGTTCAGCCTGTACTTGGCATCTCTCGGACGCGTGCATGTTTCCCTTGTCGAGGACCATCGAGGAGCATCCTTGATCATGTGGCGAAGAAACCACGCACGAAACCGAACATTACCCTGCGACGTACCCAACCCGCGTGCATCAAATGGCAAGAGGAGTATGCCAACATTAGCAGGAACAACGACAGTGTAGACGCGGCGATTTGCTGTGCAAGCTACATGGGATGCGCATGCGCCGCACGATTCACAGGACGACGATCGAAAGAACGAGGATTGAGGCCCCAGGATCGAAGAAGAACGGGTACGGGAACGAGGGGTTAGGAGAGGGATGGAATGGAGGGCGGGGGGGGCGAAAGGCCATCGCGGAAGCAGCAGCATGCATGGAGAAGGTGAGGCGGGGAATAGGACGACGATGAAAGTGGCGGGAGGAGACAGAAGACTGCCGCGTTTTTCAAGTGCGAGCTAAACCCGCAGCGCTGCCTGCGCCATGTCGTCGCAGAGTTCCACATGATAAAACTTGTTTAGAGTGCAAGGAACGAGCGAGGCGTAGCTCGCCCGCTAGCTTCTCCGCCTCCTTCCCGCACATTTCAGCGCGGGAGCTGAACGCTCGCAGGCGCGCCGCCAGGTCTGCGGGCGGCCCGCGGGAAAGAAACTCAAGGCCGGGGTCGCGTATCATCAATCGGTTGTCCATCGTCCAAAGTTGCACTGGCGACGTACTGGTTGAACGCGGAGCGAGCAGCATCACGCGCGTGCCTGAACGCCGCGCAGGTACAGTGCACGCGCGATTGGGACTTCAGGTCGATCACGCGCGTCTCCACCAGGCGACTTCAGGTCGATCGCGCGACAGTTTCACAGATCGCAGCCCCCCAGGGATGGCGAGGTCTAATCTGTATCCCCGTAGGGCGTCACTCCGCTGGGCCCCCCACGCAGCCTTCGAAAGTGGCGACAGTTTCACAGATCGCAGCCCCCCAGGGATGGCGAGGTCTAATCTGAATCCTCGTAGGGCGTCACTCCGCTGGGCCCCCCAGACAGCCCTCTGATCCCCGTAACTCCGCTGGCAGCACCTCGAAAGTGGCGACAGTTTCACAGATCGCAGCCCCCCAGGGATGGCGAGGTCTAATCGTAGTCTCCGCTGGGCCCCCCAGCAGCCTCGAAAGTGGCGACAGTTTCACAGATCGCAGCCCCCCAGGGATGGCGAGGTCTAATCTGAATCCCCGTAGGGCGTCACTCCGCTGGGCCCCCCAGCAGCCCTCGAAAGTGGCGACAGTTTCACAGATCGCAGCCCCCATGGCCTAATCTGAAGGGCGTCACTCCGCTGGCCCCCCAGCAGCCTCGAAAGTGGTTTCACAGATCGCAGCCCCCCAGGGATGGCGAGGTCTAATCTGAATCCCCGTAGGGCGTCACTCCGCTGGGCCCCCCAGCAGGCCTCGAAAGTGGCGACAGTTTCACAGATCGCAGCCCCCCAGGGATGGCGAGGTCTAATCTGAGTCCCCGTAGGGCGTCACTCCGCTGGCCACCCCAGCAGCCCTCGAAAGTGGCGACAGTTTCGCAGATCGCAGCCCCCCAGAGATGGCGAGGTCTAATCGAAGTCCCCGTGGGGCGTCACTCCGCTGGCCACCCCATCAGCCTTCGAAAGTGGCGACAGTTTCACAGATCGCAGCCCCCCAGGGATGGCGAGGTCTAATCTGAGTCCCCGTAGGGCGTCACTCCGCTGGCCACCCCAGCAGCCCTCGAAAATGGCGACAGTTTCACAGATCGCAGCCCCCGAGGAATGGCGAGGTCTAATCTGAGTCCCCGTGGGGCGTCACTCCGCTGGCCACCCCAGCAACCCTCGAAAGCGGCGACAGTTTCGCAGATCGCCAGGGATGGCGAGGTCGAATCTGAGTCCCCGTAGGGCGTCACTCCGCTGGCCACCCCAGCAGTCCTCGAAAGTGGCAACAGTTTCACAGATCGCAGCCCCCCAGGGATGGCGAGGTCTAATCTGAGTCCCCGTAGGGCGTCACTCCGCTGGCCACCCCAGCAGCCCTCGAAAGTGACGACAGTTCGCAGATCGCAGCCCCCCAGGGATGGCGAGGTCTAATCTGAGTCCCCGTGGGGCGTCACTCCGCTGGCCCCCCAGCAGCCCTCGAAAGTGGCGACAGTTTCACAGATCGCAGCCACCCAGGGATGGCGACCGCAGGCGGGAGGAGGCGGGAAGGAAGGAAGGAAGGAAGGAAGGAAGGAAGGAAGGACGGTGGAGACCGCAGTGCTCTATTCAAAACGAGTACCCAACGCAGGAGGGTTCGGAAAAACACAGGGGATGGACGTCCGAGCGATGGCAGGTGTAGGGTTCGGCGCCGAAATGCAGCAAAATCGCGCTGCGACGCTCGCCCCCGCCAACCTCCGCAGTCCCCCCCTCCAGCGAGCCATGCCGCTCCCCCTGTGCCGCCGCCCCTTCCCACCCCGCCCCTCCCTCCCCGCCCTCCCCCTCCCCTCCCTCTCCCCTCCCCTCCTCCTCCTCCTCCTCCTCCTCCTCCTCCTCCTCCTCCTCCTCCTCCTCCTCCTCCTCCTCCTCCTCCTCCTCCCCCCCCCCCTTCTCCTCGCCTTCGCCCACCCCCTCCCTCCCTCCCCTGCCCTCCCCCCTGCGCCCCTCGCCCGCTGCTCCGTGCCGAGGCGTTCTCCGCGGCACGCGGCGATTCCAAGGCGCCGTTGGCTCAGAGCGCCCGAGGTTCTGGCTGGCCCGGGGGGGCAGTCCGCGAGCATGTTCCGGCTCCTCGGCGACTCGCCGCCACCAGACGAGCCTGTGGACGAAGAGCTCGGAGATGATGCCGTTGCCCAGGGATGGTGGGCCCGCTTTCCACCACCACCCTGAGTTGGAGGGGGGAAGCAGGTGGATGACGACGATGATGATGATGATGATGATGATGATGATGATGATGATGATGATGATGATGATGATGATGATGATGATGATGATGATGATGATGATGATGATGATGATGATGATGATGAACATGATGATGATGATGATGATGATGATGATGATGATGATGATGATGATGATGATGATGATGATGATGATGATGATGATGATGATAATGATAATGATGATGATGAGGAGGAGGAGGACGACGAGGAGAAGGAGGAAGACTAGTGCAAACCCAAGGGTCATCAACGATGTTGGAGTACACCCTCCTTCCAAGCTCCCTCTTCATAGGCCCCTGCAGCGGCTCATGTCCATTGAGGGAACTGCCTCGATGGAAGACACCCGTGTGAAGACCTTGCAGCATGCGGAAACATTGTTCTCGGGATTTCAACTCCACGGATCAACCTGACTGTTGCGTTCTGGCGATCGTGAATTGTGCCAGAACGCCATACCTGGGACTTCAACACAGAGGATCAAAGTACATGTGGCGCCCGCATGATCTTTAATCTTCCCACAACATCACTTCTGGTACGTTGATCATGGGAATCCGTGAACCTGTGACAATTTGTTTAAAGCATGGTTGCGGCGCTAAGGCGAGAGCCACAGTTTGAAAACCTCTCGCCCTCAATCCGCGAAGCTCTTACAACTGGGTAAAACGAATGTGCGCCGCGCTAAGGCGAGAGCCACAGTTTGAAAACCACCCGCCCTCTATATGTAAAATTCTTGAAATGCTTAAACGAATGTACGCGGCGCTAAGGCGAGAGCCACATTTTGAAAGCCACACGCCGTAAGTCAGTGGAACTTCTGCAATCTCTTAAAACGAATGCGCGCGGCGCTAAGGGGAGAGCCACATTTTGAAAACGAACCGCCCTCAATATTAGAAACTCTTGAAATTTTCAAATCGGATGTGACTGTGCGCGGCGCTAAGGCGAGAGCCACCTTTTGAAAACTACCCGCCCTCAACCCGTGAAACTGTTGCAAATTCGCAGCTTCAGAATGATGCGTGGTGAGGAAGTCTCTGGCGACACGCGCGGCCCAAACAAAAGTGCTCCGGGGGGCAGGCTGGGCGAAGTCGTTTATACAGAAAACGAGTGTAGGAGGAGGGGGAGTACCCCCTCCCCCTCCTCCTCCTCCTCCTCCTCCTGCTGCTGATGGTGGTGGTGGAACACGAGCCCAGCAGAGGAGACGCGGACCCGGAGGGGGCGACGCCTGCCGGCTCCGCTCCCCCGCGCCGCCGCTGCCAGGCAGCACCGAAGGGCATGGCCTGCGCAGCGGCTGCCCTGTGCACGGCGCTGGTCACGGTCGCGCTCGTGCGCCCGCCCGCCTCTCCGGTGGTCTCCTCCTCCTCCTCCTCCTCCTCCTCCTCCTTTTCCTTTTCCTCCTCCTCCTCCTCCTCCTCCTCCTCCTCCTCCTCCTCCTCCTCCTCCTCCCGAAGGGAGCCGCGCCAGGCGCCAGGGCCACTTCGTTGTCGACGGGCGTGGGGGATTCCGCCGTGTCTCACAACACGGGGTGCAACAATTGGAAGCAGTCTTGGCCTCTGTCATATCATGGGCATGCAGACTACTGCGTGGATGCGTGCCGCGCGGCTCTGGGATGCGTCGGGGTGAACTACCAGCCCGCATCATGCCCCGACTTGCCGGAGGAGATGCGAGCAGCACCAGGGGCTTGCTACCTCATGACAGAAATTTGCGACGAGGGGCCAAACGAGTGTTGGCAGGTTTACACGCTGCCCGAGGACGAGAGGAAAACCCTCAGCTCCATTACGAGTGGTTCTGGCTCCGGTACCAGCTCCGGGACCAGCTCAGGGACCAGCTCCGGCACCAGCTCAGGTACCAGCTCCGGTTCCAGCTCCGGTACGACCTCAGGGACTGATGGCACTGATACTGCTTCTGCTTCTCAAGCTGTCTTTGATTCTGTCTCGGGCGAAATAAGTTCTGAGACTGTCTCAATTTCTGATTCTGGTGCGACGAGTTCTGATGGGACCAGCTCTGGGACCAGCTCCGGGACCAGCTCCGGGACCAGCTCGGGTACCAGCTCCGGTACCAGCTCTGGTACCAGCTCCGGTACCAGCTCCGGCACCAGCTCAGGTACCAGCTCTGGGTCCGATGGCACGGATTCCGGGTCTGGCGCGACGGGTTCTCAGGACACCAGCTCTGGGACCAGCTCGGGGACCAGCTCCGGCACCAGCACTGGTAGCAGCTCTGACAGCAGCTCTGGTACCAGCTCTGGGTCCGATGGCGCCGATTCTGCGTCTGGTGCAACGGGCTCTCAAGATGTCTTTGATTCTGCTTCAGGCGACATAAGTGTTCAAGATGCCGCTAATTCTGATTCCGGTGCGACGAGTTCTCAAGATACCAGCTCCGGGACCAGCTCAGGGACCAGCTCCGGCACCAGCTCAGGTACCAGCTCTGGCAGCAGCTCTGACAGCAGCTCAGGTACCAGCTCTGGGTCCGATGACCCTAATTCTGATTCCAGCGCGACGAGTTCTCAAGATACCAGCTCCGGGACCAGCTCAGGGACCAGCTCCGGCACCAGCTCAGGTACCAGCTCTGGTAGCAGCTCTGACAGCAGCTCAGGTACCAGCTCTGGGTCCGATGGCGCCGATTCTGCGTCTGGCGCAACGGGCTCTCAAGATGTCTTTGATTCTGCTTCAGGCGACATAAGTTCTCAAGATGGCGCTATTTCTGATTCTGGTGCGACGAGTTCTCAAGATACCAGCTCCGGGACCAGCTCAGGGACCAGCTCCGGCACCAGCTCAGGTACCAGCTCTGGTAGCAGCTCTGACAGCAGCTCAGGTACCAGCTCTGGGTCCGATGGCGCCGATTCTGCGTCTGGCGCAACGGGCTCTCAAGATGTCTTTGATTCTGCTTCAGGCGACATAAGTTCTCAAGATGGCGCTATTCTGATTCCGGTGCAACGAGTTCTCAAGATACCAGCTCCGGGACCAGCTCAGGGACCAGCTCCGGCACCAGCTCAGGTACCAGCTCTGGTAGCAGCTCTGACACCAGCTCAGGTACCAGCTCTGGGTCCGATGGCACAGATTCTGCCGCTGGCGCGACAAGTTCTCAAGACGGCGCTGATCCTGCTGCTGGTTCTCAAGATGGGGCTGGTGCTGATTCTGGATCTCAAGATGGCTCAGATTCTGCTTCTGGCGCGACGAGCTCTCAAGATGGCGCAGATCCTGCTGCTGGTTCTCAAGATGGGGCTGATGCTGATGCTGGTGCTCAAGATGGCTCAGTTTCTGTTTCTGGCGCGACGGGTTCTCAAGATGGCGCAGACTCTGCTGCTGAGGTCTTTATTGAAGCTGCTGCCCAAATAGCTGGCGCTGATTCTGATTCCGGTTCGTCAAGTTCTCAAGATACCAGCTCCGGGACAAGCTCTGGGACCAGCTCAGGTACAAGCTCTGGGTCCGATGGCGCAGATTCTGCGTCTGGCGCGACGGGATCTCAAGATGGCGCAGATTCTGCTTCTGGCGCGACGAGTTCTCAAGATGGCGCTGATCCTGCTTCTGGGTCTCAAGATGGGGCTGGTGCTGATTCTGGATCTCAAGATGGCTCAGATTCTGCCTCTGGCACGACGGGACCTCAAGATGGCTCTGGCGCGACGGGTTCTCAAGATGGCGCTGATCCTGCTTCTGGCTCTCAAGATGGTGCTGATGCTGATTCTGGTGCTCAAGATGGCTCAGATTCTGCTTCTGGCGCGACGGGTTCCCAAGATGGCGCTGATCCTGCTTCTGGTTCTCAAGATGGTGCTGATGCTGATTCTGGTGCTCAAGATGGCTCAGATTCTGCTTCTGGCACGACGGGACCTCAAGATGGGGCTGATCCTGCTTCTGGTTCTCAAGATGGGGCTGGTGCTGATTCTGGTTCTCAAGATGGGGCTGATGCTGATTCTGGTGCTCAAGATGGCTCAGGTTCTGCTTCTGGCACGACGGGACCTCAAGATGGGGCTGATCCTGCTTCTGGTTCTCAAGATGGGGCTGGTGCTGATTCTGGTTCTCAAGATGGGGCTGATGCTGATTCTGGTGCTCAAGATGGCTCAGGTTCTGGTTCTGGCACGACGGGACCTCAAGATGGTTCCGTTGTTGCTTCTGCTCCTGATGCTGATGGATTCCGCTTCGCGGGGGACACGGCCAGACGAGTGTTCCCGCCGTTGCTGGTCCGTCTCGGGAGCCTGGGGCTGCATTTGGGCCGCCCGGGAGCCCTGTTTGGCCATCCTGGAGCCCGGTTGGGCTGTCTTGGGCCCGTCTATGCCGTCTTGGGGGTATCTTGGGGCACCATAAGGGGTTCCCAGGGGCCGTCTTGCAGCCCTCGCTGGCCGCCTGGGGCCTCTTTGGAGGCTTTCGTTCTGGGGCCCTCTTGGGCCGTCTTGCCCCCGCCGTAGCGGCCTCTTGGGGCTCTTTCGGGCCGTTTTAGAAAGATCTTGAGGGCCTCATTCATCGCATTGGACGATCGAAGGGTCGAACAGGCGAGTACATACAAACAACAACTTCAGGGACATTACAGTGTTTAGCAGCTTCGGGATTCCGTAATCCCATTGAGGTTCCTTTTGGGACCTCCTGGTCCGTCTTGGCATCCAATCGGACCGTTTGCGATCCGTCTTGTTGCATCCATGGACCGGTGCCGGAAGGAGGAGGAGGAGGCGGATGAGGAGGAGGAGGAGGCGAGACCGCGAACATCCGCCCCAAACCGAATACACCTAAATGTTGCTGTCTTTTGGATGCCTTCTCGGAAGTCGGCTCGGGGCCTCTTTGGGTGGCATCTTGGGGCCTCTTGGGTGTGTCTTGGGTCGTCTTAGGGCGCTTATGGACCATCTGGTGCCGTGGAAGGACGTCTTGGGGCCTCGCAGGGCCATCTTGGGCCCTCGTGGGGTCCTCAACGGCTGTTTTTGCGGTCTTTTGGGCTGTCTTTGGTTTTTACGATGGATCTGCTGGGCCGTCTTGGAAACCTCTGAGGCCGTCCTGCGCTGCCAGTAGTACGCCCCCCCGGGCCCTCGAAGAAAAGGCACGAGTCACCCAACGACTTCAGGAATGTAAGTATGTTTTGCCTCTTGGAGCCCTTCTTGGGGGCCCTCTTGGGCTGTCTTGGTGGCCTCTTGGGCCGTCTTGAGGCCTTCTTGGGTCGTCCGGCGGTCACCTTCGGCCATCTTGGGGCCACTGTGGGCCGTCTTGAGGCCCGCTAGCGCCACCTGGAGCCCCCCTTGGACCATCAAAAGACTTCAGATGCCAGTCGCTCTGATTTTCCATAGGTTTTGGTCGGCTGTTGGAGCCCACGCATGGCGTTCGCCAGAAAGTCTGTCGATGTGGCGTGACTCCGGGGGTGGGTTACAGGGCGTCAGTAATAATAATCATCATCATCATAATGTTAATGATGGTATGGATAATAATAGTAATAATGCTGATACTGCTTTGAAGCATATTAACAATAATACGCATCGCTCATTGTTAACCCTGCGGGGATTATTTGATTTTTTGGGAGGTCAACATCCTTTCATTTCTAATTGTTCTATCCTGGGCCTCTTCCTGGGCACTAAGGGGCCAGGAACACTTAGAAACGAGCACAATCAGAAATGAGCAGGCGCCCACGAGACGGCGCGGGGCTGCAGCGCGGAAGCAAGCCCCCAGCGTAGCTGTCCAGCCACTTCGTGTCAGCGGGCGCGCGTGCCCCCCAAAAGGAAGTTGTCGCATTGCAGAGGTCGGCGGCGAGCGTGGGGGGGGAAATGAGAAGGAGAAGGTCTTCTCAGATGGCGGCGGGACTTCTCAGAAGCCCTCGCGCCTTCTGAGAAGTTTTTTCTGTCTTCGGGGAAGGCTTAGAAAACTTCTCAGAAGGCCGGGGTACTTCCGAGCCTTCTGAAAAGGCCCGCCCCTTCTCATTTCCCCCCCGGGCGCGCCGCCAAACAAAGGGAGTTGTTGCATTGCAGAGGTGGGAGCTGTGCGGCGAAAGCTCCGTGGTGCACACTCACAACTCATGGTAAGGTGCACGGGTGTCCTCGGGATGCCTGTGCGCGCTTGCCTCTGCGGCCCGCCCGTCGCGTTTTTCACTGGCCAGCCCTTCAGGGTGTTGGCAATCCGCGGCCCAAAAAGTGCCAACTTCGGTGTTCAAGGCCCTTGCGTCCTTGCCGCCCGTCCTTATCATAGAGATCAACTGTAAGCTGTGACGTGTAAGCTACGTGGTATGAGCTATGGCTAGAGGCGACAGCCATGCGCCGTAGGGTAGGTGGTGCAGGCTCTGTCGTGTAGTCTATGCGGTGCAAGCTGGAAGGGGAAGCCATGTTGTGTAAGCTGTGCGGTGCCAGCTACGTCGTGCAAGCTATGTGGTGTAAGCTGTGTCGTGTGAGCTATTGTGTGTAAGCTATGTCGTGCAATCTGTGTGGCGTAAGCTCTGTGGTGTAAGCTCAGCGCACGGGACGCCCAGTCACGTGAACGAGGCACCCGTATGAAACCCGAGAAGGCGAGAGCGCTAACATTGTTCAAAGCCAGAGATCCATGCTCGGTTTCTGCTTCGCGAGGGGGTCTTTGACACGTTGGCGCCTGCGACGCAGACGCAGGCGCTGCGTGGGCGCCCTACGCCGGTCCGGGTGGGTGGACGTGATGCTACAGAACGGTGCAAGCCGAGGTGATGGCTCCTCCTCCTCCTCCTCCTCCTCTTCCTCCTCCTCCTCCTCCTCTTCCTCCTCCTCCTCCTCCTCCTCCTCTTCCTCCTCCTCCTCCTCCACCTCCTCCTCCTCCTCCTCCTCCTCCTCCTCCTCCGCTTCCTCCCCCCCCGCCTCCTCCTCGTCCTGCCCTCCTCCTCCTCCTCCTCCTCCTCCTCCTCCTCCTCCTCCTCCTCCTCCTCCTCCTCAAGCGGCGTGTTTCTAGAACTCTATCTAGTGCAGCCTATGTGGTGCGATCTATGCGGTGCAATCGGCGAGGTGCCGCGCAGGTTGTGCAATCCACGCGGTGCAATGCATGCGGTTTGCCAGCCGGCCGCTCCGCGGTTGATCGGGAATTTCATAATCTAGAAGAAGGGGCGTGCGCTTGTGGGCGAGAGGGGGATGAGCGGGAGGCGGTGGCATCCAGCCCCTCCCGCTCCCATGCTGGCCCGCTCCGCGGGGCTCAGGCTCCCATCGTATTGCTAAGTCGTAGATAGTAACCTGCTACCTATGGGTGGATCTGTATATATGATGGGTGCGAATATATATATATATATATAAATATATATATATATGTATATATTTATATATACGTATATATTTATATATATATATATATGTATCTCTATACACCTGTATACATAGACTTCTATATATATATATATACACAAGACTGCAGTGTCGCTTCGCGCCATGCGCCTTGTTCCGGACGCTTCCCCGGCAAAACAACAAATCATCGCTTGCTTCAGAAGGGGGGACCTCGAGGCCTCGAGGGGCAACCGGCTGATTGTTCTGATATCCATGGTGCCTGCTGACACCGCGTTCGCCCGATGCGCTTGCACGCTTGTGCGCAGGAGCGGAGAAGGAAACATTATCCCTTCACGTGCGAAGGTCCTTCGAGGAAGTACGGAGCTTCCCCATGACACGCCGGAGAAGTCGTAGCATATCCGAACAAATGGATTGTCGGAGAACGCCGTCTGGGCGTTTTGGGGGCTTGTTTGGGCCGTCCTGGGACCCTGTTGGGCCGTCCTGGGGCCCTTTTGGGCCGTCTTGAGGAGCTGGGCCCTCCAGTGGTTTTCTGAAACCATCAAGGGCCCTCTGGGGGCCTCCAGTGGCCTTCGCGGGTGTCTCCCATGGTTTTCGTTGGACTTTCTTGGGAACCTTCTGGGGGCATCTTGGGTTTCTTGTGGGCGGTCTCGGGGCTCTTTGGGGCAGTCTTGGGGCCTTTTTTGGGCCGTCGTCAAACCCTTCGGAAACCCTTCGGGGGCCTCTTGGGCCGTATTGAGGCCATATCGGGGGCCCATCGGTCCGTTTTGGCCGCTGCGAAGACCCCCAAAGCGGATATGCGATGCTAAGCATATTCATTTTCCGAATGGAATGGGACGATGGTTGTTTCTTCGGGGCTCTCTTGACGGCCTCTTGGGGCGTCTTGGGGGCCTCGTGGGCCGTCTTCAGACCATCGAGGTTCCTCCTCTGGAGCGCTCCTGTGTTGTCTGGGTCTCTCTTGCGCCTCTCCGATGACCCTTCTGATCGCCTTGGGTCTGCTCGCGAGGCCCAGCAAGGCGCCGTGGGAGGTCGGAAGGGCAAGCGGACCATTTCCAAGGGCGTTCTGGTGGCCGCCCAGACATCCGCAATGGTGTCCAGGGCGTCCTTGGGGCGGGTCCAGTTTAAAGGGGGGGCCCAGGCAATAGAAACTTAGGAATATAGTAGGAATTCGGGTATCCAGATGGGTACACGCATGTGTATATATATATACACATTGATACACATAGTATACAGATGCGCGTGTACATACACATGTATACGTGTGCATAACACCTTTTGCAACACATATGCAATTGTGTGTATATATAGATGAATGAATGCACGGGGCATGTTGGATACGTTTCATTTTTGCTTGCGCGTGCGGAAAACGCTGCCGCTCAGCGCATCGCTTCTTGACAGGGGTCCTCTCGCTTCGCGGGGAGCGCGCGTCTGTAAAGCATGAAGTCTACGCTTTGCTGGTTTACGTTGCTCGTCCGCCGTGCTGGTATGCCGTTGTCGTTTTGTCGTGTTGGGCATTTTTGGGTGGTCTCTTGGGGTCTCCTGCAGGGGCGTCTTGAGGTTTCCTGGGGACCTTTTGACAGCGTCTTGGGGGTTTCTTGGGCCTCTGGGGGCCTCTGGGTGCTGGGCTCCCTTGCGGCGCTTTGGGGCCCTCTTGCAGAGCTCCTAGGCCGTCTTGGGGCCCTCTTGAGCCTTTTGGTGGCCGTCATGAGGCCATCTTGGAGGCGTCTGGGGCCGCCGTCACTGAGCGTTGCAAGCCTTAGAAGGACAGGACTTGAAAAGTGTTCAACAAAGCCAAAAGTCAACTCACGTTTTGAGCATGTTCAGGCCATGCAGGTGGCTTCTGGATCCGTATTGTGAGTTTCTGTGTGTGTGTGTGTCTGTGTGCGTACGTGTGTGTGTGTGTGTGTGCGTGTGCGTGTGCGTGTGCGTGTGCGTGTGCGTGTGCGTGTGCGTGTGCGTGTGCGTGTGCGTGTGCGTGTGCGTGTGCGTGTGCGTGTGCGTGTGCGTGTGCGTGTGCGTGTGCGTGTGCGTGTGCGTGTGCGTGTGCGTGTGCGTGTGCGTGTGCGTGTGCGTGTGCGTGTGTGTGTGTGTGTGTGTGTGTGTGTGTGTGCGTGTGTGGTGTGCGTGTGGGTGTGTGTGGTTGTGTGTGGTTGTGTGTGGTTGTGTGTGGTTGTGTGTGGTTGTGTGTGGTTGTGTGTGGTTGTGTGTGTGTGTGGTGTGTGTGTGTGTGGTTGTGTGTGGTTGTGTGTGGTGGTTGTGTGTGGTTGTGTGTGTGTGTGGTTGTGTGTGTGGTTGTGTGTGTGGTTGGTTGTGTGTGGTTGTGTGTGGTTGTGTGTGGTTGTGTGTGGTTGTGTGTGGTTGTGTGTGGTTGTGTGTGGTTGTGTGTGGTTGTGTGTGGTTGTGTGTGGTTGTGTGTGGTTGTGTGTGGTTGTGTGTGGTTGTGTGTGGTTGTGTGTGGTTGTGTGTGGTTGTGTGTGGTTGTGTGTGGTTGTGTGTGGTTGTGTGTGTGTGCGTGTGGAAGCCATCCGTCACTTCGGCTGGGCCGTTTCTGGCGTTTGCGAATATGCGTGATGTGCCCTGGAGCAATACGCGCGCGCGCCCAAGAGTTTATCTGGGTCAGGTGAGTCCGCCGGCGCCCGCTGGCACCATCGTCCCGAGCACCCCTGCCTCGGCCATCCGTGCTCTTGGGGGAGGGCTTCCTGGGAGGGGTAGCCACTTCACACGCCGAGGACCCAAACGGGTCGGCGAATTCTTTTGACGAGGGTGATCCTGCTGCTCCTATCTTGGGGGAGGCCGCAGAACTGGTCGATATTGCTGCGCAGAAACAAGGCACAAACTTGCGGGACTTGTTCATCTTGGAAGAGGAAGCCGAAATAGGTGCTACCGTCATCAGCGTATCTGATCCAGAGTGCTTCAGGGTCGGGGACACCATCGAGTTCTTCCACGAGGCGGACGATCACAACCACCAGCACACGATTGAATCACTCAATCCTATTACAGTGTTGCCAGCGATTACGCACAAGTACGAGGTCGGAACAGGGGTCATGAGGATCAACTACCCACACAGCCCGACACGATGTGGGGAGTGGCCAGAGTGAAGTTCTGACGCCCGCCCGCCGCAGGGAGCCCGAGCAACTCAGGCCGAAGCGACATCTGCTGCACGGCTTTCAACCCGACTTGCCATCCCGTCCCCCTCCGCGTCCTCATCTTCCTCTCGCCCTCCCCGCGCCCACACCCGTGGAATCATTTCATACGTCGACGCACAATTGTTGACGCGTCGCGTGTCCCCACCAGCCCATCCGGCAGCGATGTTCTGCGATTTGTGTCGGTCAGGGACAATCCGGTGGCTCCGAGCAGAGGGAATGAGCACAGTTCGAAGGGGCGCACATCCTCGCACACTGTCTTGCGGCGTGTCACAGTTCGCTTCCTGTCGGAAAGAAGGTATGTTGGCCAGCGTGGGCCCGCAACAGTGCGTTCTAGCACACCGTGTTGTGCATCCATGTGTTGCAATACATGCGTGTGGCGTAAGCTATGTGGAACAGTCTGCGTGATGCAATAGATGTGGTGTATGCTATGTGGTGCGCAGTCTAAGTGATGCGGTCTACGCGAGGCAAAATACGCAGCGCAAGCCTTGTGGTGTTAGCTATGGGGTGCAGTTGATGCGGGGCCGACGTCGTCATCCATGTGGCGTGAGCTACGTGGCTTCGTATCCGCGGACCGGCTCATGGGTGGTCGGCAGAGTGTTGCGGTCCTAGCTGATGTGGTATATGTGCAACCTGCGATAAACAGTATGTGTGGTGCAATCTGTGCGGGGTATTGCGAGCTAGCTAGTTTATTTGGTACAATCTACGTGGCGCACTCGACTGCAATCCGACAGGTGGAGGGTGCAGCGGGGCCGCGGCCACCGGCGACGGCAGGCGCGGCGACCGACGCGCCCGTGGCCCAGAAGCAGGGGGCGGCGGACGGCGGCGAAGGCGACCACAGGGCCAGCCCGACTGGTACCCAGGCCAAGATTTGTCGACCATTTGACAGCTCTTCTCGAGCGGTGGCGAAGCGTCCTGGTGTTCCTATAGGCCTACCAAGCGATGTTCCAAGAACCTTTTGTGGTTTCCACGGCATGTTCTTAGAATATGTCTGGCCAGGGCTGTCTTGTTTTACCTCACTTCGGGTTTATGTTCGAACAGTGTTTTTGTGCTTCGAACATTTTGGGGTTCTAAGAACATGTTGTGGTAGGCCTATAGGAATGCCGGGACGGTCGGTCCCTGCTCAATCTTAAGTGCAATCATTGTCTGGGGAATCGTGCTTCTTATTGTTTTTGCCTGCGCGGTTTCGCGTGGTCGACCCGTCCACCTCTGCGAACAAGCTGCTGTGGCAACTCGCCGAAGAACCGCCCACCCCCACCAGCCGTCCTGCATCTGAGATACCTACGGGCACTACAAGAATGACCCCATACGGTGGGGGCCCATGACAAGAAGCACCCTGCGTTTCGTCAAGGCTCCCTGGGTTTCTTTGGCTGGCTTCCCGGCGTGCAAAAAAAAACAGTCCTGGACCAAGGAACCTCGGCGGATTTCAGGGCTGGGCTTCTTGCGGCGGGTTTCTTGTGGATCGACCCCCACTGTGTCCAGGACATGGGAATTCGGCCATTTGCCATTGGTGTGCTCGGTCGGTGCTACCACCGCGCCGCGACAGAGCCGGCGTGCCCTGGCCTCCCTGACGGCCAAGACGAGGCACGACCAGGCAGGACAAGCCTGGACAAGACGAGACAAGGCACACCGACAAGACGAGAAACGGCAAGACCAGAGATTCTTCGATGCAGCCTGAGCTCCCCCCGTCACGCTCAGGGCCGACCGCAATGCCCCCTGTCTCCTCGTCGCCCTCTCCAGACAGCTGAGCCTTCTCGACTTATAGTATGCCCCTCGCGCCGCTACTTGCTGTATTGGAGGTCAGCTTGTGACGCGTGCCTGCTTTTTGCTGACTGTCTTCTTCCGGCTCACTGGCCAGGGCTGGACCTGAACGGTGTTTTTGGGCGATCTCGTGGGCCGTTTTTGTTTCGACTTCGTTTTTTGCGGTGAAGGCGGATTCGAGACAGAAGCGAGGGAAAACGAAGACAAAGCGAAAGCCGAAGAACACCGTTTAGGTTCAGCCCTGTGACTGGGTAGTCGTCGACCGCATGCAAGCAGCATGTCTCCGCAGTCTTGGAGGCCCGCCGCACAGGGTTCCTCCGTGTCCGTGCTCGCTGGGAGGAGGAGGAGGAGGAGGAGGAGGAGGAGGAGGAGGAGGAGGAGGAGGAGGAGGAGGAGGAGGAGGAGGAGGAGGAGGAGAGAGGGTCGGCGGCGGGCAGGGGGGAGAGATGCAAAGGAGACGGCCTCCTCTCAGGAGGGAAAGAAACACACAGACACAATTGATCGCCGATTCCTAGGAAAATATGGGAAAATATGGGAAGTGGGGGGGGGGAAAACAAAAAATTCAGAAAACATGGGAAAATATGCGGAATTGTTGTATTTGTGTGTATTTCTTTGTGTGTCCTGGGGCCCCTTCATCCTCAGAAGGCGGCGGGACTCTTCCGAGGCCCTCGCGCCGTCTGCGAAGTTTTTTTGTGTTCCGTCGCCGGGGAGGGCACGGAAGCCTTCCCAGAAGGCCAGGGGGCTCCCGTACCTTAAAACAGGGCTAGGATCGGGATAAATCGCTCCAGAGCGTTCCGGAGCGCTCTCAGAGCGTTCCGGAACGCTCTGGAGCGGCCGCGGCGCCTAATACATCCTCCAAACCCGCCGATTCTCAGAGATTTCGAGTTATCCCGATCCGATTTTGTCCCGATCTTCGCGTCGTTTTGTACCTCCTGCGAAGGCCTTCTCCTTCTCACTTCCCCCCCCCTCGCTCGCCGCCGAGAGGAGAGGAGGCGGGGCGAGGCAGTCGAACTTGGTCGAGCGACCCTCGACGCTGAGCTCTGTTACAGCAGCCGTTTTTTTTTCCAACGCCGTGCGTGTTGCTTTCGAAGTAGCTAGACTCCTGTCCTCATCCAAGCTCCACGGGGCCAACGCTGCCCTCCCTGCGGGCTGCTCTCTGCTGCTGAGCTGTGCCTTAGGGCAGGCTCTCTCGACATGTGAACTTGTAAACGATCTGTGCTAAAGAAATGGTGCCCCCAAGAGGCGCGAATCACTGATTTGTTGGTGGTCTTTGAGTGGCTTCGCCGCCAGACTCAATGATTCGGCCTCCATCCGCGGCTGCCCCAGAGCCGCACATGTCCGCGCCAACACGGCCCAAGAGAGCACCAAGAGGGCCTGACGATGACCCCAAGTCTGCTGCAAGACGGCCCCATACGACCCAATAGGGCCCCAAGAGTTTCCCAAGACTACTCCGATGCCCCTCAAGATGGCTCTACAGGCTCTACAGCTCCCCATAACCCATAAGCGCTCATATCCAAAATTGTGCGAACAAGTCTCACTGGGCCTTGGCATCAAGATGCACCCTGGCGTTCCCAAGGGGCCCCAAGAAGCCCTCAGGAAGCACCAATAAGCCCAAAAGAAGGACCCTCAGGCTTCCAGAGCGCAGCCATACGTGCACTGAGCCGGTGCCCACGATGACTTGCGCACGTATGTTTTCACACGTACGTGTGTGGTACGCTTGCAGTCCGCACCCAAAGGAGGACGTGTGGCGACGTGGGTTACCCTCCGCCTCCTCCTGTTCTCCGCGGACGCCCTGTCTGTCTAGCCCCCCCTGTCCTGCATGCCAGCCAATTCGCGCTTCGGTCGCCCCGATCGCTGGTCGCTGGTGCGGGTCTTCTGCCTCGCCGCCGACGAGAAAACTGCGACGTGGGTGTTCTCTGGCAAGGCGTGTGAACCCCTCCAGTCCGCCGCCAGCGATGGGAGCGGCGAGCCCGCGCCTCTAAGACGGCCCCAAGCGCCCCCGCGGCGGCCCAAGACATCCAGAAAGCACGAACCGAGACGAGGTGAGCCGATCCTCCTCCTCCTCCTCCCCCTCCCCCTCCTCCTCCTCCTCGTCCTCCTCCTCCGTCTCCTCCTCCTCCTCCTCCGCCCTCCTCCTCCTCTTTCTCCTCCTCCTTCTCCTCCTCCTCCTAGGCCTGGCAAGGCCTGGAGACGAGACGGGATAAGGCCTGGCAGTGCACGCCAAGGCAGCCCCGCATCCCCTAAATTGATGCCCAAGATGGCACCATGGCCACCCCGAGAAGATCCCCGAGATGCAGTTATCCTGGAAGGCCTGCGGAAAGGCGAGGAGGAGGAGGAGGAGGAGGAGGAGGAGGAGCAGAAAGAGGACCAGCGCAAGGCTAAGGCCCATCACCATCCTTGCCATACATCCTCTCTCTCTCTCTTTCTCCATGTTCCCTCTCCACAGGCCCCTACAAGGGTTAATCTTCACTGAGAGAAGTGCCCCGTTGGAAGGCAACCGTCTGAAAATTCTGAAATATACCATACCACGCTTCCAGAGACTTGAACGAAGCGAATCACCGTTACAGTTGCGTCTTGGCGATCCTGAGTCGTGCCAGAGCAACGTTCCTGGGACTTCAAGACCACGAATCAACGCATAGTTTTCGTCCTGGCAGTCCGGCCTCGTGCCAAAACAGCGTTTTTAGAACGAGAACCGTGAGAACCCTTGAAACTGTCAAACACTCTTGGAGAGAGTGTGCGCGGCGCTGAGGCGACAGCCACATTTTGAAACCACCCTCCGTCCGTGAAGCTGTTGCACATGTTTAATTGAGTGTGCGCGGCGCTATAACGAGTGCCACATTTTGAAAAACAGCCGCGCTCCATCCATGACGCTCTTGCAAATGGAAATGTGTAACACGAATGTGCGCGGCGCTCAAGCGAGAACCACATTTTGAAAACGAATTGAGCTCCATCCGTGAAGCTCCCGCAAGTTTCCCCCACATGCTAAGCGGAGTCCTCACTCACGCCCTCCTTTCATCATCGCTTGTCACACTCATCACGACCTTTCCGCAGCACCTCCCAGGCTCATCCAGATCACCATCCATCAGCATCACACCCATCATCACTCCACCGTCGTCATGATCACCATCACCATCCCGCAACACGGGGATCCACGTCACATTCATCAGCACATCAACCATCATTGACACATCCACTCCACTCCATTCCCTGGAACACAAACAATTTATCACAATCGCCATGATAAGTATCACCATCATCATCGCCACCAGGATCACACCATGACCATCGGTCATCATCATCGCCACGGCAGAGCCATCGCACACACTCAAGCACTCACCCACGCGTTCACGCATTTGCCAGCAGGAAGTCTCGAGCGCATGCCTCGTTTTTGGGTGAATTGGGAGGAAGTCTCAGGCGGTGCCGGCACTTCATGTTTGAGTCCGAGGCGGGCCATCGGACAATTTTACCAGGCATCGCACTTGAGCACCCTTCGGAGGCAAATTGTGGGTGAACGCCGAGGACACACTGAGGGGGAGCCCGCTCCCTATGGGGCCCGCTCCTTGTGTTCGAACCATGGAGGCGCATTCTGGATGAACAGCCAGGAAGTCTCGAGCGGGATCCACCTCCCTATCGGGCCCGCGCTTCATGCTCGGATCCGAAGCGGGCGCATAGCACCTGAGCGCCCTAAGGGGGGTATTTTTTGAGTGAGTCGAGAGGAAATCTCGAGCGGGAGCCGTCTCCCTATCGGGCCCACACTCCATGTTCGAACCCGAGGCGGGCCATCGGAACAGTCAACCAGGCATAGCACTTGAGCACCCCAAGGGAGAGATTCGTCAATCGATGAACAGCGGGGAGAACTCGAGCGGGAGCTCCCGCCCTGTGGGGCCCGCATTTCATGTTGGGAATTTGAGCGGGCTATCGGAACATTGTAACTGTCGTCATCGTTGGACTCATCAGGTCTGACTCTGGAGGAAGTCTCCGGCGGGAGCCTTATTTGTGAGTGAATTGCGAAGGAGTCTCAAGCGGGAGTCCGCTCCTCATGGGGCCCGCACTTCATATTGGTAATCCGAGCGGCTCATCAGAGCCGTTTAGTTGTTTTTTGGGGGGGTTCATCAGGCATGAGCCTAGATGAAGTCTGGAGCGGGAGTTTCTTGTATAGTGAGCCGCGGGGACGTCTCGAGCGGGCCCCTTTCCCTATGGGTTCTCTCCTCCACGTTCGAATCCGGGCGGGATCAACTGGAACGCTCAACAGTGGTTAGTTTTGGGCAGTTCAGGCCTGAGGTGTGTGGCTGTGTCAGGCCGGGACTTCGTCTGTGAATGACTTGTGGAGAGTTTCGGGCGGAAGGTTTCTGCACATGGGGAGCAAGCTTCGGCGAGCTCGCGCTCGCATGTGGACAAGGGCGCCCAAGTCTTGGGATTAGAATTGGGCCTGTCCCTCTGCAGGGAGAATATTCAAAAATTGTCAAACAATGGTCAGGGGACTATTTTGTAGCATTTTGGAGCATTTAGGGAACATGTTTCTGATATTTTGCATTTTTCCTGCAATATCCTCCTGTAGGGGGACACGCCCGACCTAAATCTACGCCCGAATCGGGCGCAGGGGGGAACCGTGACGTCGGCGCCGCCGGTTGCAACCGATCGGCGGCCGAATCGGGCGCAGGGGTGAACCTTTGGCACGTTTGGGGCAGAATCTCGTCGTCGTCGTCGTCGTCGTCGCCACTGCCGCCATCGAGATGGTCGTCCTCACTGCTTCGCTTCCCCTCGGCCAAAGCCCCGCGAGAACCCCGACAAGTCCGAACAGCACTTAGGAAGAGGAGGAGGACGAGGAGGAGGATGGGGAGGAGGCGGAGGAGGAGGAGGAGAATGAGGCGGAGGAGGAGGAAGTGGAGGAGGAAGAGAAGGGCAACGACCACCGAAATCCGATCAAATTCGGTGCTATGACCCTCCCCCAGGGTTTTTACCCGGCTGTGGCTGCGCCCGCCCATACATTCGTGCGGTCGTTCACTTTCATAGCCGGCAGTGGAAACACGGGAGCAAGTTAACCTCAATACCGCTGTTCTTTGACTGTCGCATGCTCGCAATTCTCGCTGGTCGAAGCCGCACATCTCGGCTAATTAACATGCCACCACAGAAGAGCGAACGGATCTTCTCGACGACGTGGCTGCGCACTGCCACTGGGCGGTTGCGACGACGTCGAGATGTCGCGGCGGCTGGGGCTTGAAGGCAAGGCTCCGGGTGCTGGCAGCCCCTGAGGAACGTCAAATATACACGTGGTAGTTACATGAAGCACGAGAACGCCGCGTCTGCACACCCCCAGCTTGCCGCTGCACTATCAGAGTTGGACAACCTGGTCGACGACCCCCCCACCGTGGCAGCGTCTGCATGCCCCGACGACGCCCCGCCAACAAAGCAGCGGCGCATGTCCACGATTGGCGGCGAGGCTGTCTCTGTGGAGCCGTCGATTGGCGTGCCCCAGTCGTCGCCAGCAGCTCGAAGGGTTGTCCTGGCGGCCTGCTCGACGGGACAGTCGCCGGCTGCGGCAGCGACCCGGGCTTCGCCTGTTTCGTCGCTGTCCATCGGCTTCGCAAAGAGTCCAGCAAGGGGACTTCGCCTGGTCGCTGACGGCATCGGGGCAACGCCCGCGCGGACATCGGCGATCTGTCGGGGCACAAGCAGTCTGGCCTGACGCCGGACACCGCGGAGGCCATGGCAAGGTTGTTCCGGAAGAGTCTCTTGGATTCCCAGTTGCTGGACGATTCCGCAAGGCCCACCTTTTCCGGAGATTTCCGCGGGACGCGCCTCAGGGTTCATCGACCGGCCAAGGATGCGACCGCGGGAAGATGAACGTCTCCTGGCAGCAGTTTCGCAGGAAGCTGTAAGAGAGGTGTACGCGCACGTCCGCGACGGCGCTTTGAGTCGCGACAATGGGGGGGGGGTTCTGCAGATATGAAGGAGATAGCTGCCAAGCACAAGCAAATGCACGAATTACGTGTGGACGTTGCGCAAACGCGACCAGCCCCAGGCGTCCGAGTGCGCCCTGTTGCCGCGCCAGCCCCGCCCCATCGGCCCAATGATTCTCGGCGCGGCGGAGGACGCGCAGAGCGTCTTGCCGCAGCGCCGCTCATTGAAAAGCAGCGCTCGGCGGCGGGCTTTCAAGCTTTCAAGCTTTCAAGCTGGCCAGGTAGATTCTCGGGCCGAGGCGGCGCGAGCTCGAGCTGGGCTGCAGGCGCGGGCGTGCCCGGAGTGGCTTCCACCCAGACACGCGCTTGCAGCGCCTCCTCGCACTGCTGTGCGACGACGACTGGCCGCGGCAGCTCCGCGGTCTGCCCGCGCAGCCTGGCGCGCGGTTCGCCAGAGCGGCCGCGCTGGGGGCAGCCGCGCCAGCGCCGCGGGACGGCCTCGCGGGCTTCGCCGGCCTCCCCACCCTGACGAGCACGCGCTACATCAACGGCGTACCACGCGCGCCCCTTCCGCAGCGGCATCGGCGACTTGCAGTCGGACGCCGGCAACGTGGAGGACCGCCTGAGGGAGTTGTTCTGCGCGCGCTGCGCATCGGCCTTCGCGGCTGCCGACATTCGCCCGCCGTCGGCGGCCCTCGCCCGTCAGATCTTGCAGCGGCCGCATGGCTTCCAGCATCGTCGACGGCAGGGCTCGGCAGAGTGCCTGGCGCCGCCGACGGAGGCGCGCGGCGCCGCGTCTGCGGGGACGGCGCGGCGACAAGCGTCGAGCACGCGGCGCGCGCCGAGGGGGCCCCGGCAGGTCGCGACGCGCCGCCTGCGCGCGCGTCCGCCATGATCCCGGCGTCCGCGGCGGGCGAACTAGCGATCCGCGAAGCCTCGGAGGCCGCGGTTGTCCGCGTGGAGAACGTGCGGATGCGATGGGAGCGCGTTCGCTGTGGGCGCGCGGGCGGACTGACGGGGCGCTGTCTGCCCCGTCAGCGGTCTATACGGTGACGCCGTTTCCAGCGAGGCGATGGCTTTCGCACAACTCCGCGCGGAGCCCGTCTCGCCTGTTCCGCAGCGGACGCGCGGCGGCCAATGCGTCGCCCACGTCGGCGAGGGCGGGCGCTGGTTTGGGCTCGACGACGACGTCGCGACGGAGCTCCTCGAGCCACTGGGGGCCTGCCCGTGCCTGGTCTTCCTCGCCCGCGCGCGGCCGATTCCGATCGGGGGGGGCCGCGCGACCCCCGCGGGCCTGGCGACGCTCTGGGGGCCGCGGCCAAACTGCCGCGACCGGGACCTGCGGCGTCGACATGCAGCGCTGCTGGCTCAGCATTTGGACCGGGCAGCGGCAGCCGCGGCTTGCCCGCTGGAGCCGGCGCAGCCGCCGATCAGGGCCGCGCTGGCAGGGGCCGGAGTGGCAAACGCCAGACAGGCAGAGACCAGACTGGCAAAGACTGTGCTGGCAGATACCTGCAGACTGGCAGAGACCATGACCGCGGCGACAGGGGCCGCAGCGGCCAGCGGGCGCGGTCAGCGCTGGAGTGCACCTAGATGCTATGGCCGTTTGGAGCGGCTCCGCTGCGGCGGTCACCAGGGGCCGCAACCGTGCTAATCCCGATAACAGCGCTGGCGACGCAGTCCAGCTGTGCGCGGATACTTGGGATCCGCGACGCACCGTCGCAGATGCGACGCGTCGCCCTTGGTCGGAGAGGGCCGAGCCGTCGGGCCCTCGCCCGCGCCAGCTCTACCAGGGCCGAGAGTCTGCGCTCCGCGAGGATCGGGGAACCGCGTCGACCGGGACCAACTGCAGTAGCTAGCCCTGGCCTTCGCCCCCCGCCCCCCCCCCCCCGCGAGCCGGGTGGGGCAGCGAAAGAAAGGGGATTGAGGGGGGGTGGGGGGGCAGGGGGGCCGGGGAGAGGTTGGGGAGAAGAGGAGTTCTGGGGCTTCAGTCGCCCCGCAGGAGCGCGGCAGCGCCTGGCGCTACCGCGGCGCGCTCATCTCATCGCTGTCGCTGAAGCCTAGCGCGGTCACAGGGAGGGGGGAGCGGCGCGCGATCGTGGCCAACTGCGCAGAGTTCTACGCCAGGTCCGCCATGGACAGGGGGTGGCCCGCCGGGCGCGCGCGCGAGCTCGCTCAGACACCCCGGGGCGCGCTCACCGACGAGAGCGCTGGGCGTTCCCAGCGCTCTACGGGCGCGCCCCCTGCGACGGGCTGCCCCGGTCCGAGGGCCTTTCCTGTTAGTGCCTGGCAGGCAGAGATTGCTTCGCGAAGAACTCTGAGGCCGTGGCCAGACCGCTCTTTTGGCGGGCCCACCGCAAGCACGGGCCGCGCCTCTGAGCGGCGGCGAATCGGGAACGCGGACGCGTTCCAGCTCGCCCCCACGCACGCGCAGCGGTGACAGATTCGCGGAAAGCGGGCAAGGACAGGCCCTGGCGCGCGAAAGTGGCAAGGGCGCGTTCTCTTTCCGCCACCCGCTCGCGTGCAAGTTTTCCATCGCAAGCCACCAGTGGCTCGGAAGGCAGGGCCCGCCCTTCCGCGACGCCCGCACGTCGCCCCAGGTGCTCCTCGCGCTCGCCCGCGCCGCGATCACCACGGTGGCGCTGCGCCCCGAGAGCGACGAAGATCGGCGCTGCGGCGACGGGCCCGCGCGGGACTTCCTCATCCACTGGACGCGCGCGCTTGGCTCCGCAATCCTGTTCGGGGACGCATCGTGCAAGGAGGCCGCGGGGGGCTTCCCTTCAGCTTTCTCCAAGGGCGCGTTCGCCGCGACTTTCATGGCGGCCAAGCAGGGCGCGGAGGGCAGGCGCCCGGCCCCCCCCGCGACGCAGGGCGGCAGCGGCGCCGCGAGGGCCTGGCTGGCGACGCCGCTTGGCAGCAGGACGACGCCCAGCGCGCAGTCCAGGACATCGCGCGTTTCAGAGTGAACCGCGCAGAGTTCGACGCGCGAGCGCAGGCACTTCGGGCCACGAACGTCGTCTACAAGGGCAAGACGTGCGACGAGGCGCTGGCGGCCCAGCGGCGCCGGGACCCGCTCGCGCCCCAGGCGCCTCCCGTGAGATCGGACAGCGTCGTGGCCGCGCCGTCGGACGCGTCGCCCGGCGACGTCGCGGCCGCGGGCCCAGCAGCGATGCGGCGGCCGGAGCGCGGGGCCTGGGCTGCCAGGACGTGCAGGCGTGCAAGGGTTCTCGCTATGTGAGCGCGTTCGGCGAGGAGGGCGCCCCGCGCGCGGTCGCCTCGGCGGGGCTACAGGGGCGACGATGCCGATCAAGCTGCGGGAGGAGCTGGGCGCGAGCGCCCAGTGGACAAGGAGAAACAACGCGCCGTCGACTGGGGCGGCGCGCGGCTGGGCGAGCTTGGCAGGGGGCGCGCCCTGCAGCTCTGCAACACCGCTCTGAAACGCGCCGTTCGATTTTCGCGCCCAGAGCGGGAGATGCAGCTGCGGCAGGATCACGCGCGCGCCTCGCTTGGCGAATCGCCGGGCCCCCCCCGCGGGCGGGGGCCGAGACGACCGTGGCCACCCTCGAGGTGCCGCGCTGCACTGCGCCATTGTTGCTCTTCGATTGGAGGGCGCGGACGCAGGCGCGCCCAGACATGTGCGTCGCCGTGGCGAAGCTGGCCACCTGGATCCCCAGCGAATAGGGGCATGCCCGCAGTTGCTCGCCCACGAGTGGATCGCGCGCCTGCGCGCACGAGAGCAGATGGGGCGCGCTCTCGGCGCCGACAAGGAAAAGCCGCACCGCGCGCGGTAGAACGACGGCGATCCCAAGGGCAACCGGCTCGCGGCGGACTGGGTGCCCCTGCGCATGTTCGCCGCGCAGCGTTGCCTGACGGAGCGCCACTGCACTCCTTCAGATAGGAGGCGCGAAGTGGGCCGAGGAAAAGCGAAGCACCTCGCGCCAGAAGCACTGGCGACGGCAGCCCGCGCCCACGCTGACGGCGGCGGCGCAGCGGCCTGGGCGGCCAACGGGAAGCATCCCAACGTCGTGCGGGACGCCATTCACATCGCGCAGATGGCAGTCGCCAGCGTCGTCGGCACCAGTAGACATCGGCGCCTCTGCCGCCGCGAGGGCGTCGCCTACATGGCGCTCTGTCCCATGATCTTCGCCGCTCCTAACATGGCCTACACGAAGCAGCCGCTGTTCATCAGGGTGGACAGGCAGGAAGTCCTACTCGACGACGGGAACATTCCGGGCGCGCGCAGATATGCGTCGCCCCCAAGTACCGAGACACGATGCGGCACGTCGTCCAGGGCCATGTCGGCCAGACGGCGTGCTTAGCGCTGATCATGCGGCTCTTCCTCATCCACGTCCTCGGCGCCCGCCAGAAGCGCGCGGGCTGTCGCCGGCGAGGCATTCCGCCCAGACAACGGCGTTCGTGGGACAGGTGTGCCGGCGGGCGCAGCGGCGTCGAGCGCCAGGGGCGCCTTTTGGGCCGCGCAAGCTTTCCGCGGCAAGATGGCGGCGCACGGTCGGGCATCGCTCCGTCCGCACATCCTGGCGTGGTCGTGCGCCCTCTCCACGTGCCAGCTTGCGCGCGCGCTGCGACGTCGTCTTGCTGCGCCCCGAGAGCGCCTGGGCAAGCGGGTGTGGACGTGCGCCATGGCCATGGAGAGCGCCTGCCAGAGCTCCGCGCAGGGTCTGCCGAGGCGTTTCGGGAATGTCGACTGCCGCGTAGAACTTCTACGGTTCTCCGCCATCGCGCGGGACCTGTCGCGCTTCGACGGGGACAGCGAGCTGGGCGCGCTCCGCGAGTAGAAGGAAGCGGGCGCGGAGCTGACTGAGGACCGGGAAACCTTCCTGGAGACTGTGGACCAGGAGCCCTGGCGCGGGCCCGACCTGCCGCTGCGGGTCGCCACAGGCCGCGAGTTGACGTTGGAGACGGCGCCGCCGCGGCCGTCCTCCTCTGGGATGGCCATCGACGCTTTCGCCGTCGGGAAATGCCCCGCGCGCTGGCGGAGCGGCCTCGTGTTTCAAGACACCTACCTGCGCGCTGGAACTAGCAGCCCGCGGGGCTGCCCCAACCGTCTGCTCGGGCGCGCCGACGGCCAGGGCAGCCTGGAGTCGGCCTGGCGACGCCCCCCGCGGACGAGGAGGCGCCGCCGACCCGCCCGCTACTACCTGAAGAAGAAAGCCATGAGGTCTGGGAGTGCCTCTCCTGGGCGCGCGGCGCGCAGGGCCGTTCGATGCACTTCCATCTCCAGTCGCCAGCGCACATCGCCAACAGCGCCGGCACCGCGGCCGGGCGCTTCAACCTGGGCGCAAAGGACCTCCGCCGGGCAAGCGACCTCGCGGCGCGTTTGGACTAGGGGGAAGTGCTTCCGCGCGTGGGATCGCAGTCCACATTGGGGCACATGGACACCTGCGAGCTAGGCGACGGCGGCGGCTACGTCCCACGCCCAACGCTGCTGGAGAAGCCTCTGGAGTGGACGGGCGACTGCTCGCCGCAGGGGGTGGCGGGACATTGCGCTGCAGCGCCGAGCGAGGGAGGGCGCGGATAGCGAGGGCGCGCCGGGCTTGGGCGCCGCGTTTGCCTTCGCGGATAAGCTGGAGAGGATGTCGAGGCCGCCTTTAGCGGCGGCTCGAACACTAGCTTCTACATTTGCTCATGCACGACGAAGCAGTGCCCCAGCATGGAGGGCGCCCTCGCGACGACGCGGCGCGGCCTGGAGCGGCCCCAGGCACGGCGGTCTGCGCAGCAGGAGAAGATGAAACTGGAGCTTCGGCAGCGCCAATGGGGGCCCCGAGAAGTCTCTGTCCGCCGCAGAGTCTGTCCGCGTCGCGCCGCCGATGCTATGGATGAACGCGGCAGAGATGCTGTTCCCGATCGCTTATGGCCACCTCGCCTACGCGCGCCCCCGCTGCTGGCCGAATGACGCCAAGACGGGCCTCTTCCTCGCGGCGGGGGCGCGACGACGCGAGCGCGGGCGCTCTCTCCGGCATCGGGCCAAGCAGCGCGGGGGCTGCGCCCCAGTTTAGTACCTCGGACGCGGCGTCGACCTGCGCGCGCTCGAGTGGCGGCGCCAGGGAAAGGGCGAGGGCGGGCAAGCGGCGCGCGCGAGCCAAACAGGCCAGCACTTCCCGGACACCCTGGCGGCCCACGAGCACGACGTCGCAACGAATGCGGCGCGCGCGATCATCGCCAGGCGGCGTCATTTCTGGCGAAGTTATTGCAGGGCGCGGGCTCCGAGGGCGAGGGGGCCCCGAAGGCGGAGGACGGCTTTCGTCGCGAGGGCCACGAGCACGCTGGGCGACCGGCCGACCGCGGCGACGACCTGGCCCTCAAGCGCATGAGTTCGCCGGCGCACGCCGCGCGGGTCTACCGCCGCGAGAAGCCCGACGGCCCGTGAAGAGACAAAGCCCGCGCGCAGCACTTGGACTTCGACTTCGAGCCGCACTGAGCGTGCTGTGCGCGACCCAAGAGCAGCGGCAGTCCCCCGAGCTCTGCGCGACCCCCTTCGAGGGCGTCGCCGCGCTGGCGATGAACAGGGACAGCGAGACCGCGCGCCTGCGCAAGCAGCTGCTCCCGAGGACTCTGGAGGCGGAGAACGCGGAGATGCCGGAAGACGATCGCGCGCTGCAGGCGTTCGCGCCTTTGATGGAAGCCCCCGACGCGCCCCGCGACAAGAATGTACGCGGACAAGAATAATAATGCACGCGGGCAGACGAGGATGCCTGCGCCGCAGGGACCCTCTTCCGCGGCCCTCGACCTGGGAGACGGTAGAGGCTTGGAAGATACGTCTCGCGCTGCGCCAGGAGCGGGCGCAGTGCGCTGGCGAGGAGGGCGACTCGCTAGACCCGCCCACCCCCCCGACTGAGAGAAGCCCCAGGCGACGGCGCGCCAGTGCGTCTCCATGATAGCCATGCAGGTGGCGCCAAATTTCGAGGGGATCGCCCTGGCGCGCGAGGAGAAGAAGCCCCGGTCTTGGCAGCGCCAGAGCGACGCGGCCGCTCAGAGCGCACATCTCGCGGCGACCACCGGTGGAGGCGCCTGTCAAGACGAGGGCGCCGAGGAGGGCGATGGCGCGGAGCGCGCGGGCGCGCCTCTCTCGGCGGTCTGGGTGCGCTTGCAGCCAGCGCCGGCGCGGGGCATCGACGGGGGGCAAGTCGTGGCGGACGCGCTGAATATCGCACACAGCGCTCCACGATGTTTCTCCTATAGGAGTTCCTCGCGCCTCCGCGCGCGTCCGAGGCTGCCCACGAGGGCGCCGGCGCGCCCCGGCCGACGGAGAACGCGACCGCTTGCGCGCCCCCGTCCAGGCTCGACTACACGTAAGAATGACCGGAGTGACCTTTGGCGCGGGCACAGGTGGGTCCCCAGATGGCTGAAAACGAAGCAGGAGCAACGGCTTGCGCTCCACGGTTTGGCCCCCACGTGGCCCCCAAAAAGCCGCGCACCCAAGGTCACTCTTACCCGGGTCACTCTTGCGCGTCGCCGACAGGCACCGACCTGGCGACCGCAGCGCGCGAGGAGAGACGCGCCCAGACGACCCTGCATGACGACCGCCTCTAGGGCAGTCGCGACGAGGGCGACGCGAGCGTCGACGACGGCGCGAACGAGGGCGCGGGCGGCCTGGGCGGCGCCTCGCCGCGGCCAGGCTCGACGGCCGCATGCGCTTCGCGCCCAGCGCGTGCACCGCCGCCCTTGTCGCCAGTTTGCCAGAGGACAAGACGCTCGCTCGGGGGCGCGCGCTGTTCGTCGCCAGCTGGGGGGGCGACGTGCAGAAGAAGCCCTCCAGCGAGATAAAATGCGACGCGCTTGCCCCTGCTGGGTCAGGGCGGCTCGGGGAAGACGCGCGCGGCGCAGTGGGTCGTCTTCCCAGTGGCAGAGTATTGGTGGCCATCTTTGGCGCGGGACACGGGCGCCATGCTGGTCGCGCACTTCTCGCCCGCGCAGGCGGAGAACGTCTTCGCGGTGGCGGTGGGCGCCAGAACGCTGCGCGACGCTTGTGATCTGCGAGTCCAGAAGTACATCCCCTCGAAGATGAGGCCGGGGGGCATGCAGAACACATTGCAGTTCAAGCAGGGGCACGCGCGCGTTCTGGCCGTCGGCGGGGCGAGCACGGTGGCGGACGCGCTGTGCAACGCACGGGGCATTCGTGCCTGCCGCGGACGCAGCGACGCGCGCGACGTGCATGAGTCCGCCTACAGAAGGCCGCACCACCACCATCAAACGCGCCCCCATCGCGTCGCGCCTCCGCGACGTCCTGTAGCTGAAGCCCACCAGCAGCACCGGCCTGCTGACGGACGTGAACGAGCCCCGGGACGACGGGTCGCCCGCGCACGCGGATCCTCCGACGGTGAAGATTCTGCGCGCCATCAGGGTCTCCTCTCAGATCCCTGATTCTGTTGAGCTGAGAGGCACGAAGCGCTACGAGCCCAGGGGGGCCCTAGTCGTTGTCTTGGGCTGCATGCGCGAGGGCAAGTGCTTCCCGCCAGAGGTCCTGTCTGCCTGCGAGAAGACGTTGCCTCGGACAAGCGCGGCGTCCTGGGCCCTCGGCACCAGCGCGAGAATTGTCGCCTCGGCTACGGCATGGGCATCTACTGGGAGACGCTGGCGAGGTGGATCAACGCGCGCGGCGCGCGTCACCCGGGCGCGCCTTCCTGTCCTCCTGCAGGCCGCGGACGAGTGCGGCGCGCTTAGCGGTGACCCTGAGGCGGGCCGGCGCCGGACGGACGTCCCGAGCCTGCACGTGAATGGGGACATCCGGCGTCTTGCAGGCACGCGTCGGCATGGGCGACTGTTTCACAGCCGCGCAGGAGGAGCTGGAGAAAAAGTTGGCGCTCGTACTCGGGCAGCGGGCCACCACCGTGGCCTTCGACGTCCACCGCGAAGACGAGCGGACGCACGAGGGGCACGCGCCGGGCCAGCTCTTTCGCCCCCGCTACATGCCGCAGTGAATCTGGCTGCATGCGCGCGGCATCAAGGATTCTCCGATCTACGAGGAGGTCGCCCAGCTGCTGCTACAGGGCGCCGAAGGCGCCGATGATTTCGGCGAGGCCGAGGCGCGGGCGAGGAAGTTGCTCGTGTTCAGGCCCAGCGAGCAGGAACTCACGCGGGAGAGCTCGGAGCCGCACGTCGCGCGCCGCTCGGGGCATGCCCTGGCGCACGCGTGGTCGCGCCGTGCCTCGCCCCCGCGCTGTCGCAGGGCCAGGCGCTGCGCATGCGCGTCAGCATCGTCGGCGCCAGGGGCGGGGACGCGGGCCGCATGGGCACGTCGGCCGAGCAGTGATGGCTGCACCTCAAGGCCATGCTCTCCAGCGCCACGCGCATGCAGAACCCGCTGGTCCTGCGGCCGCCGTCGCGAGAGTTTCTGGAACGCGGGCCGCTGGCGCTCCTGCGGTAAGCGTTCGAGGAGTTCGACAAGAGGGCTGCGAGCTCCAGGGCCGAGGCGAACTAGGCTTCGCGCTCCCTCCCGCATGGGCGCGGCCGCCACTAGCTCGAGACTTGAGACGTTGTCCCAAAGGCTTGCCCGCGCGCCCCAGCGGCTCGCGGGGTTGCTCCAACGGCCTTGCCCGCGGGGTTGCCCCAACGGCTTCGCGATCCCGCCATCGGAGAACGCGCGCATGCTGGCAGAGGCGGCGACGGCACCGAGGAAGTGGACGGGGGGGGAAAGGGCCAGGAGGGCGAAGAGGATGCAACACAGGGGGCTGGACGAGGGCCCCCGGTGGGGCGAAAAGAGAAAGGCGATGAACACACGGGAAGGGAGCCCCGCAATTCACAGGAATGACGATGATAACTGCTTTCAGATTCGCTTGGGAGGTTTTGATGCGGGGTCCTTCCGTCGGAGTAATTTGAAGCGAATGTGCGCGAAGATAAAATGAGAGCCACATGCTGAAGGCGAGTTGCCTTCCGTCCGTGAAGCCGTTACAAAGTCTAATCTCCAGGATCATGCATGGTGGGATGTCTGGGGCGAAACGCCCGGCCCGCCCTTTCGACCGGCCTCGGGGTGCGACGCGGGGGAATGTTTGTATAAGGAAGGGAATGGAGGAGAACGAGGAGGAGGTGGAGGAGGAAGAGGAGGAGGATGATGAGGAGGAGGAGGAATGCATTTTCGCTTGTCCTCGCCCGAAGGGCCCCCGAAGCTTCTAGCTGGCCGCCAGCGTGACCCAGGAAAACCTTAAAACCGACAACGCAAGGGCCCAAAACGGCCCTTGAGGCCCAAAGGAAGGCTATAAGACATGCCCAGGCGTCCGCCACGAAAATATATACACCGACGCCCTCCAACATATTGTTCCCTAGTGTCAGGCAAGGGTGATGGTGTACAGATGACCAGTGCTGCGAGCCAGCGACTGTGTACATCGTCGACAGTGTGAAGGTGAATGCAAAGTTTGTCGGAGGGCGTCTCTGTATAAGTTACCGTGGCGTAAAGATCGCTTGTTCGCATTATTTTGCCGATCGGCGCGGGCCCTCGCACCCCCCCCATGGAATTGATCTTGGTTGTTTTTGGCTCCTGCTTCACGCAGGTGGAAGCTCCCCCATAAGACGCACTGCTGCAAACAGTCGCACTAAGCAGAGGTCTGGAACCAGACCCCCGCCTCACCCTCCCTTCCATGTCGACCCGTCGAATAAGAAAACGCCCACGAAAAGCAGCCAGACGGGTTCGCAAGCCCGTCGAAGTCTCCTCGATTCCATCAGGATCGCCCCTACATGCCGCGGAAAGGCACACGGGCAACCACAGGAGGCCGCCAGGAGGCCTCCCAGGCGCCCCCAAGAGCCATCCAAAGGTCCCTGAGAGGCCCCGAGGGGGAGGACTGGGAGGAGGGGGGGGAGGAGGAGGAGGAGGAGGCGGAGGAGGAGGAGGAGGAGGAGGAGGAGGAGGAGGAGGAGGATGGAGGAGGAGGAGGAGGGGGAGGAGTGAGGAGGAGGAGGAGGAGGAGGAAGAGGAGGAGGAGGAGGAGGAGGGAGGAGGAGAGAGGGGGAGGAGGAGGAGGAGGAGGAGGAGGAGGAAGAGGAGGAGGAGGAGGAGGAGCAGGAGCAGGAGCAGGAGCAGGAGCAGGAGCAGGAGCAGGAGCAGGAGCAGGAGCAGGAGCAGCAGCAGCAGCAGCAGCAGCAGCCGTAGCAGGACAAGGAGGAAGGGGAGGAGGGGGAGGAGGGGGAGGACGAGGAGGAGGAGGAGGAGGAGGAGGTGGAGGAGGAGGGGGTGGAGGAGGAGGTGGAGGAGAAGGAGGAGGAGGAGGTGGAGGAGGAGGAGGAGGAACTGCAGGAGCTTAAGCTCGCAGAAGTCATGCCGCGGTAAACACGACAAGCCCCGCTTGACGCATGGACCCTGGCACTGGGTGGGGTCGTGTCGTCCAGCGACTCGATTGCCCCGCCGACGGGACCCCCGCAAGCCCACTGTTCACCTGACTCCGCGTGGGGCTGCACTGGCCTTGTTCACCTGCCAACGGTTTTGAGCCGTTTGCTCATGCACATGAGCGGCAGGGCCAGTACACCTTAGGCGATGCTTAAGAAAACATAAATTTTCGGCCAGGGTCTCGATTATTCTTAATGTTTCAACGTAAATCCTAAGATTGTAATAGAAATTTTGGGTTTTTAGTCAAGTTCTGAGACTATGAATTTCTTAACCCATGATTTCTTAAGCATTTCGCAAGGTGTATGGGGTGCCAGCCGACGGGCACGCGCAAACGGGATCCCCCAGGGGCCCTGCCTGGCCTGAAGGAACGCCGCCCGGGAGTAGACCCGAAGGAGGAGGAGGAGGAGGAGGAGGAGGAGGAGGAGGAGGAGGAGGAGGCGGCCCCCCAGCGGATTCAATGATGGCCTCAAGAGTGCTGCCCTTCGCGTGGCTAGCGAGGGGGAAGTCATCCGGCGCGGATTTCCCACGAGCGACGCGGGCAGACCGGACCCCTCCTGTGCATGCCCGGCCATGGGATTGGCGTGCCCGCGCCTCCAGGACGGCCAAAGACGCCTCCAGCACGGCCCAAGACGACCAGACAGCACGAGACCAGACAAGACGAGACGGGACACCCGAGGCTAGACAGGACACGCCACGACACCCGCCAGGTCGGACTAAAATGGTCCGAAGCCGATCCGAGATTGCCTCCAGACGGACCCAGGAGGTGCCTACAACGGCTGTGGAGGCCCCAAACAGAGGCCAAAGGGGGGCCCAAGTTTGTCTTAATGCCGAAGAGGCCAACAGAGGCACACACATACTCCGCGCCGAAACGGCCCCTGGAGGCCCCCAAGAGCCCTCCAAGAGGCTTTCCGAAGGTCCCCAAGATGTTCCCAAAAGGCCCCTGGGAGGCTTCGCCGGGTGGGGTTGGGGAAGTCTTCCGGCGTGGGGCATACGGATAACCCCTTCCCCAAGGGGAAGAAACACGTTGGAAGAAATTCAGGAGAGGAACAAATACACAGACACAATTCATCCCCGATTCCCCAGAAAAGATGGGAAAATATGGGCAGTGGGGGGGGAGACAGAAGCACAGAAAATACGGGAGAATCTGGGGACTCTTGTTTATTTGTGTGTACTTATTTGTGTGTCCTGGGGCCCCTTCAGAAACGACTCCCCCCCCCTGCTTGTTTCGCCCACGCCGCAAACTGCCCGACGATGGCTAATTCGCAGCTGGCAGCCTGCCGCCGCGATCTGCCTCTAATTGACGGAGAATCGGCGGACCTATCGCCGAGGCGGATTCCGCCGTTGCGACGAGGGATTCGCCCAGAGCAGGGAAGGAGGAGGAAGGAGGAGGAGGAGGAGAGGAGGAGGACGAGGACGAGGAGGAGGAGGAGGAGGAGGAGGAGTAGGAGAGATTGAGGAGCAGGAGCGGATGAGGAGGAGGAGTAGCAGGGAGGAGGAAGGGTGAGGTTAGGAGAGAGTAGAGGAGGAGGAGGAAGAGAGGAGGAGGAGAGAGGAGGAGGATGAAGGAGAGCGGAGGAGGAGGAGTAGGATGATGAGGAGGTCGGAGAGGAGGAGGAGGAAGAAAGGAGAAAGGAGAAAGGAGAGAGGAGGAGGAGAAAGGAGAGGAGGAGGGAGGAGGTATGAGGGAGTAGGAGGAGGAGGAGGAAAGAGGAGGAGGAGGAGGTGGAGGAGCGAGTGAGGGGCGGAATGGGCGCGGGGGAGGCGGGCGGAATGGGAAAAGGGGGGGCTCCTTGGGCGCTCTAGGGACGATTCTAGGGGGCCTCCTGGCCCGTCTTGGGCCTTCGGGATGCCGAAAAGAAGCAAATGCCTACAGTCATGGCCCTGAAGAAGGAACCTTCCTGTTGGGGAGGGGCTCCGTGTTCCTTAGTTGTTTCGCAGTTTGCCTTAGGTTTTTCTTAGGCTTTCCATGGGAAATCGAAGTTCAATGTGTGGAGAAAAAGGGGAATCGTTCCTTATTTGGGGTTCCTTAGGTCAACGCCCCGACTGCAAATCTTCCAAACATGCCAGAAGTACCACTCCTCTGGACCTCTCGGAGCCTTCCTGAATGAGATCTCCTGGAGGCCTCCTGGAGGCCGCGCCGGAAGCGGAGAGAGAGAGAGAGAGAGAGAGAAACAGAGATGCGCGAGGGCAGGGGCAGAGCGAGGGAGGAGGAGGAGGAGGACGGGCACGACGCGGGAGGAGGAGGAGGAGGAGGAGGAGGAGGAGGAGGAGGAGGAGGAGGGGGAGGAGGGGGAGGAGGAGGAGGAGGAGGAGGAGGAGAAGGCGGCGGAGGAGGAGGAGGAGGAGAAAAAGAAGAGGGGGGGGTGAGGGCGACCGGGAGACCCCGGGATCCGATGTGGTGATTTTCTCCCTGCGGGGCCCCCAAAAAGTCTCGACCCACTGCTCGGGACGGGAGATTTCATCCTGCATCGTTCTTTGACGGTCCCGAGGCCCGGCGAGGGCCCCCCTGGGGCCGAAAGTTCAGGGGCGGAAAAGAGGGGGGTGATGACTATGGAGGGGTGCATATCATGGCGTGGGCCATGATACTTCCCCACATTTCATGGCGCCTCTTCTTATTTCCTTACGTCCCTGGCCCGCCCGCTGGGCCGCGCACGTGCCGCCGGTCATGATTTGCACCCCCCCCTCTTGGACACCCCCCTCT
>CAUYUJ010016984.1:0-10000 GCA_963575745.1 Prorocentrum cordatum
AAAGCCTCCCAAGTGGTTGATTTGAACTCCATCCTGCGCGTTTTGCCCCACATCCTGGGAGATCGCTCGTTTTGTGTTGCAGGGCACGACGACCTGTCCCGACGTCCGCACGTCATTTCCCCAGCAGCCCGTTTCTGCCGATTCCGCGGGCGTCACACTGCGCCCGCTGCGCGGTTCCCTCGCCTATGGCCAGCCCTTGGAACTCACTCGCGCGTGCGCGGGTGGCCTGCGTGTCCTCCTTCCCCTATTGCTGGCCGTCTCTCGGCGACTCCCGACCCGCAGGACCTGCGAATAGCACGCGCCGCGCAGCTCATCGCGCTGTGGCGCAAGGATAACAGGAAAAGGGAAGACGCCAAGGTGCCCTCGCTCTTGAAGGTTTCTCAAGCCTCATGCGCCAGCGTAGACATGTTTGCTTCTTCAGGCGATGTTACCGCATTCTGTCAGAGGTCGCCTGGGATCCCACGGCAAGTGATTATTGAAAATGCCATCTAAGCGTAAGGTGCCCAAGTGTGATACAGATCTTGCAGCTCTGGCGCCGATCTGCAACTTGCTATCGCTGCATATGTGTGCGTGCTTATGCCAGTGCCAGTGTTTGTGGCTGTTTGTGTGCATGCGTGCGCCTGCGCTTGCCTTCGCACTAGCCCTTACATCGCCTAGACGCCCCATCATCCTGGTGGATCGAGGCACTGAAAGTTGTACGAGCGCAAGCCTCAAGCAACTGCGCGTGAACGTGGATCGGTGCAGGCATGTGTGGATGTCTCGCAAGCAGGCTCTGCCTAGGGCTTCTAACCTGTTTTTGTGGAGGGCCACTGCTCGCCAGGTCTATTTAGTGAGGTGGCCCTCGGCCTTTCTCGGCTCCCCTGTACTGTTCCTTGCCTGCCTTCCCCTGGTTGCCTGGTCTTGTTCCCTGGGTCCCCCGGTCTTGTTCCTTGCCTTCTTTCCTCGAGCTCTCCGATCGCGGCCTAACTCGGTTCCCCGGTCTCGTTCCTCGCCTTCCTTCCTTCCTTCCTTCCTTCCTTCCTTCCTTCCTTCCTTCCTTCCTTCCTTCCTTCCTTCCTTCCTTCTTATGCCATGAGGAGCAATGCCGCACTATTCAAACTAATTAGTGCCAAGCAATGGACGGACCGGGTCGCCGAGCATGCCCACCGCGAGAGCAGAGCCCCGAGAACTTCGACAGCGCCTTCCTCCAAGCCTTCCTGGCGTCCGTCGGGCGTGCCGTCGGCCCCGCTGCGGCTGCCCCCTCGGTGCCTCTCGTCGGCGGCTCCAGGCCACCGCCTGCCTCGCGTGTGCCTTGGTCGCCTCCCTTCCCTATGCTATCCCCGCGTTCCGCCGTGCCCCACTTCGCTTCCGGCGCGTCCCGCCCGTACCCGCTTCGGCTCGCTGGCGCTCGCACCCGCTTCGGCTCGCTTGCGCCCGCTGGCTTGAAACGTGTCTTGGTCGCCTCCCTTCCCTGCCCTGGCCCGCGCCGCGCCCGCCCCCCCGGCCACCCCGCGCCGGCGGGCTCGACTGGCGACCTCCGCTGCAGCAATCAAGCAGTGGCGAAGCGTCCTGGCTCACCTATAGGCCCCCCCCAAAAAATGTTCGAACCACTTTTTTTTGGTCTGCACGACATGTTCGTGGAACACTTCTGGCTCAGACCGTCTTGTTTTGACACATGGGGCTTATGTGATAAGAACACTGCTGCTGTTATTCGAAAGTTAAGTTCTCGTGCTCCAGGAACATGGTGTGGTGGGTCAACAAGGCCGGCCCCTGCTCAAAAGTTTCTGTGCTCCGGGAACATGTCGTGGTGGGTCAACAGGGCCGGCCCCTGCTCAAAACAGGGCCGCGGACGCCCGACCCTGGCAGGCGGCGGCCGGCGGGGCGCTCCCCCTGCAGGGCTTTGGCCGACGTGGGAGCCCTGCCGCCGTGCGCCCAGCCGTCTGCCCTCGGCGCCCCTCCCGGGCCCCCGACGTCACGATTTGTTCGAAGCGCCGACCTCCAGAGGTCTCGACTCCGCCTCCTCCTCCTCCTCCTCCTCCTCCTCCTCCTCCTTCTCCTCCTCCTCCTCCTCCTAGCTCCTCCTCCTCCTCCTCCTCCTCCTCCTCCTCCTGCTCCTGCCAGTCGCCAACCGACGGCCCCAGGGCCTGGGAAGGGCCCCCAGAGGCCGAGCACAGCGAACGGTTCGCCGTCGCGACTTTTCACGACTCGACCGCCGCCTGCGGCGCAGCCCGTCTTCGCCCCACTGGCCGCTGCCCCACGGCCCTGTCCCCGGCAGGGTGCCGGCGGCCTGGGGCGGCGCCTCCTTGCAGCCGCCGCTGCACGGTCGGCGCCTCCGCTCTGAGGCCCCCCGGGGCCCGCCGGGGCCACGTCCCCTTCACGCCAGCTTGCCGCCCTTCCCTGGCCTCCCCCTCTGCTTCATAACTCGGTCGGGCTGCCCCCCCCCCGGACCTGAGAGAACGCCGACTGAGGTCGCCGCGCGGCGAGGTCGCCGCACGCTCTCTCCAGGGAGGCGTTGAGCGCGCGCGGTGCCCCCCCGACCAGCCGTCAGCCCCCTCTGCCCTGGCCCAATCCAGCCCAAGGCCAGGGCAGAAGCGACCGACGGCGATGCGCCGACGCCCCCACCCCCACCCCTCTCTCGATGCGCCACATGGTTGCGGCAAAAGCTCCAGGGGGAGTGCCGCAAGGGGAAGCCGAGCCAGGACCGCGCCAAAGGGGGAGGGCCCCCGGCCCCTCCCCCCTCGGCGCGATCCTGAGCAGCCACGCATCCTGTGGTGGGGGGGCCTCCCTGGCAGGCCCCCCCGCCACAGGACGCGTGACCAGACCGGAGGGGTCGGGTTCGCCTCGCGGCGGGCCCCTCCCCCCGCGCAGGCATGCCTCGGGGCCACCCCGCAGCGCGGCCCCCCGTTCGGGCGGAGCTGCCCGTGGGCCCCGCCTGCCGCCCTGCGGTGGCTGCGACGTGGCCGCTTTCAGGGCCTCGGGGCCAGTCTTCGTCGGCCGCGGCCGAGGAAGGTTCGCTTGGCGCGACGCCGCGCGCTCGCGCTCCTGCTGGGCAAAGTCTGTGTGTGTGTGTGCGTGTGTGTGTGTGCGTGTGTGTGTGTGCGTGTGTGTGTGTGTGTGCGTGTGTGTGTGTGTGTGTGTGTGTGTGTGTTTGTGTGTGTGCGTGCGTGCGTGCGTGCGTGCGTGCGTGCGTGCGTGCGTGCGTGCGTGCGTGCGTGCGTGCGTGCGTGCGTGCGTGCGTGCGTGCGTGTGTTTGTGTGTGTGTGTGCGTGTGTGTGTGTGTGTGTGTGTGTGTGTGTGTGTGTGTGCGTGTGTGTGTGTGTGTGGATTGCGTCTGCGTGTGCGCGTGTGCCTGTGTGCCTGTGCGCGCGCGTGCGCTACCCCTGCAGTTAGCAATTGTTCAGAACTGCTGCTTTGGCCAATACGTCGATTTCACTGCAAGCCAACGCAGAGGTTCCACTGCAAGCCAACGCAATTTGTTTGACTCCCCGCAGAGGTTTAAGCCGAGACGCGCGCTTTTCATCCGACACCTTGTATGTGCGCGCAAGTATGTCCGCGCGTATCCATATGTATCCATCCGTTCTGGCCGTTACAGCCAATCCGCATAGTACAGATGATCGACTTCCCAAATTTACCCTTGCATCCTTGTTTTCGGTCATCTCCCCCCAACCTCAGCCACTTTCGATGGCCAGCACCGCTCGAAGAGCCTCGGCATGGGCGTCCCAGGCCCTTGCATCCTTACCGCGCATCCGTACAATATGGGTTGACTGTAGCCGTTTCGCCGCCCCGTTGCGCCATTGACTCGATTCTTATAGTCGATGTACTAAAAGCGTCTGCCTGAGAAGACAACGAATTTATATGGGTCCTGGCTCGAGCTACTATTTCGCGCGGCGCTCGCTACCACTGTCGTAGCATCGTTGCTTGAGTGTTCCGTTGCCCCGTAACGTGATGTGTTCGTCGCTCGGCTCGTTGGCTCTTTGTACCATGACACATGAGCTTGTCTCTTCGCTGCGTGCCGAGCATGTGTTGCGCTTCTGACGGGGATCCAGCGATCCACGGAGATCGCTGTTGGCGTGCCCAGGGTCACCGAGGTCGCCCCAGAAACTGGCTCGAGCCCACAGGAGCCAGCGCCGGGGCGAGAGGCCCTCGCGGTCACAGCAGCCGCTCGAGGGCCCGTCAGCCGATGGCGCATCCGCAAGGTGTCGCCGGGGGGAGAACTGTTGCGTATTGGCCGCCACCAGTCCTCGTTGTCGTTCTCTTCCCTCCCGTTCCTCATCGTGCGTGGCCATTTTGGCTCGGTGTCAAAGTGCGTCGCGCCGCCGCGCGCTCTGATGTGGTTCGTGCTGGCCCACGCTCGGATCCTACCCGTGCCACCCCCTTGTGCTTCGCAACTCCTCAGCAACACCTGCATCCGCTGCAGAGTAGCGGCTGGGCCAACCTGACGAACACGGCACTTTAACATATTGTAGCGAGTCATGTTTTCGCAAGTGCAGCGGCTGTTTTCGTCGTCTTGTTTGGCGACGCCATTACATGGCATTGATGTTATGGGCATGGCCCGCACGCCATTGAGCAGGCGGTTTAGTTTCAGCCGCATTTTGACGTGACCACCAGTTTCCTCGTGCTCGCTCGCTTAGGGTTGTGGAGGACGATCAATGGAGAGGAAGCATGTTGCCAAATAATTTCCAGCTGTCTATAACATGCGTTATACATGCTTTAAACATGTAAAACCATATTTAAAACCTATTTAGAACATGTTTACACATTTTCAACACATGTTCAACAATTCAATGATAGGATTGTAAGAGTGTCCATTGTCATGGCATCCTCAATCCTTGGGTTGGTGCGCAGAGGGCAGGCGTGCTCGGCACGACGACGCCAGATGCAAAGCCTACTGTGTGCGCACGTAGCGAAGTTGCCGTGCACTGTTGTTACAGCTGCCGCAGCTCATCCCGCTGCGGGATGGCTCTCGATCGCTGGACGCGGCATCGCGATGATCACTGGCGTGGCCAACGCCTGCGCTGCGTCGCCACTGGGCGCCGCTGACCAGGCGTAGAGCCGGAATGGCGAGGCACGCCTGCCACTGTCGGATGTCTCCGAACTCCCAGCGCGATTATTGTGGGCAGCTGATGAGCCATTACGAGGAGGATGGTGCGCAGTGGACTCGAGACCACGCGCGCTGGGAAGACCTTCGCGCAGCCTCTGGCGCGGAGGATGAGGAATAGCAGCCAGAGCACGAGCAATGAATCGAATATCCCATAAATACAGTCAACGCGCCTAGTAAGGACGTGCGCCTTCATCTAGGGTGCCATTGTGTCCTTGCCTCTGCGGCCCGTCCTCTGCCGTTTGCGCTGGTCGCCCGCCGCCCAAAGAATCCCAGCTTCGGCCTCCCAAGGGTCCTGCGTCCTTCGCCGCCCAAAATATCCGAACTTCGGCCTCCAAGGATCCTGCGTCCTTACCGCCCGTCCTTCATACACGTTTTGACGGCACTTGCGCTCCCGTCTCAGGACGGCCAGTGTAGGGCGACGAGATCTGTACTACGGAGCCCACATATATTCACCACCACCACCATCTCCCTCATCCCCTCCCTCTCCCAGGAGAGAGGAGAGGAAGATGAGGGTGGAGGAGGAGCCGTGATGTATGTTCTTGGTCGTGGAATGGTGGTGGTGGAGGCGAGGAATCGGCGTGGTGGTGGTGGTGGTGGAGGAGAGGAATCGATGTGGAGGGTGAAGTGGTGGTGGTGGAGGAGAGGAATCGACGCGGTGGTGGTGGTGGTGGTGGTGCCTATTCTTAGGGCCCGCGCGTACGCACCCGCCGCCCCTGGCCAGGGCTCTTTTTGGGCCCCGGGGAGCGGTGCGCGCGCCTCCCTGTTGTGGGCCGTGGCCCCCTGCACGGGCACGTGGGCCTCCCCCAGCCTCCCTCGCGGCCCGCGGTGCCTTCGGGAGTGTTGTGCGGATTGCTTGGTTCGAGTTTCGAAGTGGCGGGGTGCGTTTCGAGTTCTCTTGGCCTCTGTGACGAGCCGAACCGCGCAGACCAATTTAAGCTTTGAGATCCGCGCCAGAGTCGCATTGAGCGAAGGCATACATTATAGTTCCGATTCGCGCGATGACCATTCGAACGCGCAGAATGACGTTAGAAAGGAGCGTGCTTGAAACCATATGCGCGCGCGTTAAAACTAAAGCAGAGTGGATATGATCGAACATTTTAGCTTCCATATCACATGTTTATGCTGTTTGAATAAGTTGCCCCTGCATCGCAAATGCAATCCTATGTTTTCAGACAAGACGTTTTTTTCGTGTGCGCTCTGTCTACACAACACCTTTCGCTTCGTTCATTGTCTTGAATGCTTCTTGTCATAATATACAGCGCGGTTAGTCTATTGAGTGTCGGCCGTTGCCAAAATTTCGCAGGTGGAGGGGGGGGGGGAATGTGGAGGGTTACCATTTAGCCGAGATGTTTGTTGTTATTTTCAGGGGTGTTGCACCTCGAAGAATTGGTTTCGTTGTCGTTGCCTTTTCCTGCGTAATTCGGTTTCCGCAAGTGTGACGGGAGGGATCTACTACCACTACGAACTACTACTACTCCTACTACTACTACTACACTACTACGCCTATTACTACTACTACACTACTAACTACTGTACTACTGACTACTACTCCTACTACTACTATTACTACTACTACTACGACTACTACTACGACTACTATTACAATACTACTACTACACTACTACTACTACTACTAACTCTACTACTACTACTATCAATCACTACTACTACTACTTTACTCTACTACTACTACTACTACTACACTAACTACCTACTAACTATACTACTACTACTAATACTTACTACTACTAGTACTACTACTAGTACTACTACTACTACTACTACTACTACTACTACTACTACTACTGCTGCTACTACTACTACTACTACCTGCTACTACTACTACTACTACTACTACTACTACTACGAGTACCACGACTACTACTAGTACTACTGCTACTACTACTACTACTACTACTACTACGACTCTTGCTAGTACTATTCCTACGGAAACTATTATTTTCTACTACTACTACTACTACTACTACTACTACTACCTACTACTACTACTACGACTACGAGCATTATTGCTACTACTATCACAATGACAACAACAACTACTACGACTACTACTACTACTATTACTACTACTACTACTACCGCTACTACTACAATTAGTATTACCATTACGACTACCACTACGACTACGACGACTACTACCACTCGTCCTATTACTACTCCCATTACTACTACAACTACAACTACAACTACAATTACTACTACAACTACAACTACAACTACTACTACTGGCACTACTACCACTACTACAACTACTACTACTACTACTACTACTACTACTATTACTACTACTACGAGTAGTTCCACCACTTCCACTCATATTACTATTCCTGTCGCTGCTACTATCATTATTAGTACTACCGCTACTACAACTACTACTTTTACTACTACTTCTTCTTCTCCACTACTTCTACTTATGCTTATACTTCTGCTGCTACTATAACTACTGCTATTACTACTACTTCTACTAATACAACTAGTGCTAGAACGACTATTATTTTTAAAACTACACGACTATTAGTTTTAAAACTACAACTACTAGTATTACGACTATTATTTCTACTATAACTATTCTTACGATTAGTATTGCTGCTTCTACTATTCGTACTACTACTACTACTACTACTACTACTACTACTACTACTACTACTACTACGAGTATTTCCCCATATCCTAAGATGGGGTTCTTGTTATTACTTGGACGCCTCCTACTGCCTCTCCCTCCTCCTCTTTCCTCCTCCCCTCCTCCTCTTTCCTCATACTCAGACCTACTCAGACTCAGACTTACTCATACTCAGACTCACTCATACTCAGACCTACTCATACTCAGACTTACTCACACTCAGATATACTCATACACAGACTTACTCATACACAGACTTACTCACACCCAGACGTACTCATACACAGACTTACTCATACCCAGACTTACACATGCACAGTATTACTCATACTCAGACGTACTCATACCCAGACGTACACATACACAGACTTTCTCATACACAGACCTACTCATACCCAGACTTACTCATACACAGACTTACTCATACACAGACTTACTCATACTCAGGCATATTCATACTCAGACCTACTCACACTCAGATTTACTCAACACACATCAGATTTGGAGGATGTCTCAAGCGGGGCGCTGGTTTCAGCACCCCTAAGGGGAGCCGCCATGGGGTGTTTGCACGGGCTCGTTCGCGGCCGTTTTGTGGGGATGTCCCAGGCGGTTTGCTTGTTTCTGGCCTCAACATCCTTCGCTTGGATGGCAGATTGTGAGGATGTCTCAGGCGGGGGGGGGGGGTGGCGCTTTGTTTCTCACCCCTAGTAAGGGGGGCACGCCCAGTGGTGTTTTGCACGGGCTCGTTTCGCGGCCATTTTTGTGGGGATGGCTCAGGATAGTCTCATTATGCGTTTTGCTTGTTGTCTTCTTTTCTTCTGGCTCCGCAACATCCTTCGCATCCTTCGCTTGGAGAGCAGATTGTGGGGATGTCTCAGGCGGGGCGCTGGTTTCAGCACCCCTAAGGGGAGCCGCCAGGGGTGTTTGCACGGGCTCGTTCGTTGCCATTTTGTGGGGATGTCTCAGGCGGTTCGCTTGTTTCTGGGCTCAACATCCCTCGCTTGGAGAGCAGATTGTGAGGATGTCTCAGGCGGGGCGCTGGTTTCAGCACCCCTAAGGGGGGCCGCCAGGGGTGTTTGCACGGGTTCGTTCGCGGCCATTTTGTGGGGATGTCCCAGGCGGTTTGCTTGTTTCTGGGCTCAACATCCTTCGTTTGGAGAGCAGATTGTGAGGATGTCTCAGGCGGGGCGCTGGTTTCAGCACCCCTAAGGGGAGCCGCCAGGGGTGTTTGCACGGGCTCGTTCGCGGCCATTTTGTGGGGATGTCTAGACGGTTTGCTTGTTTCTGGGCTCAACATCCTTTGCTTGGAGAGCAGATTGTGAGGATGTCTCAGGCGGGGCGCTGGTTTCAGCACCCTTAAGGGGGGCCGCCAGGGGTGTTTGCACGGGCTCGTTCGCGGGCCATTTTGTGGGGATGTCTCAAGCGGTTCGCCTGTTTCTGGGCTCAACATCCTTCGCTTGGAGAACAGATTGTGAGGATGTCTCAGGCGGAGCGCTGGTTTCAGCACCCCTAAGGGGAGCCGCCAGGGGTGGTTGCACGGGTTCGTTCGCGGTCCGTTTGTGGGGATGTCTCAGGTGGTTTGCTCGTTTTCATGCCCAACATCGCCGGCGGGGCTGCGCCTCCAAAAGTGGTGAAACGCGCCCTGGGGAACCAGGGTTGAGGAGGAAGAGGGGGAGGAAGAGGAGAAGGAGGAGGAGGAGGAGGAGGACTCGGGGAGGAAGCAATGGGATCAGGACGATGAGGTGAAGGATGACGACAAGGATGAGGAGGAGGATGTGTAAGAGATTGAGGACGAGGAGGAGGATGGCGTGAGCGAGGGAAATGACAGGAACGAGGATGAGGAGGAGGAACAGGAGGAGGAGGAGAAGGCGGGGGATCGTGAGGAGGGGCATGGGGGTGCGGAGGGGGATGCACGTGAATGAATGCATGCACGCGGTGGATGTGCAGCCGCGCTGCGCGCGCGTGTGTTCGCCGCTCACATGAACACGCTCGTGGAGCAAACATCTATCATATATAAATGCTCACCGTGGCACTACCCTCCAACATGACATGCACTTATGGCCTTGTGTGGCTAAACGCTCGTTTTACATATCCCACTTCCAACTATCCTAAAACATATGCACATATGGGAAGCTCCAAAGCTACCACGGGCTGACAAGGGGAAGGCCTGGCAGCTGAGGAGGGGGGATGAAGAGGAAGAGGCTCGCATTCAACCATACTCAAAGCTCACTCTGACTCATACGCAATCACTCGCATTAGGGGTCACTCGTCTTCGTCGG
>CAUYUJ010016984.1:15000-110000 GCA_963575745.1 Prorocentrum cordatum
GCCTCTTGGGGTCTCTTTTTGAGCCTCTTGGGGGCCTCGTGGGGCCTCCAGGGGGCCTCCAGAGCTCTCTTGGGAGGCTTCCTGGGGGCCTCTTGGGGCGGAAGGCTCGACTTGGTAGTTCGTGTTCCCCCTCTTGGGCACCTCTTGGGGCCGTCTCTAGGCGTCCAGGAGGCCTCCAGAACCTCCAGGTGGTCCGGAAGATCCCACACCCCTGAGGGGCCCGGCTAACAAAACCCGCGAGGCACAAACAAAAAGCAGCGCCGAATATCGCCGAGGAACTGGAAAAAATTGAAATCCCACAATTATTGCGAAGGCCTTACGGCCGGTGCCGCCGACCCTGGGCGGTCTTGGGGGCCTCTGGGGTTCATCTGAGAGAGTCGGAAGCCCGAAAACGCGAGAACGCGAAACACATTGAAAACACAATGGAAATCAATGATATGTTCTTCTTTGGGCCATCTTTGGAATCCTCTTGGAGCGCCCCTGGGGCTTCTCTGGGGCCTCTTGGGCCGTCTTGGGGCCATCATGGGCGTCTTGGAGCGCTCTTGGGCCGCGGCTCCGGTTCGTGATTCGTGGGCCCTTGTGGAGCTGCCGTGAGGTTCCTTGGGCCGCTCCTGGGGCGATCTGGAGGGCCCCGAACACCGCTCCCCAGGAGTTCTGGCAACCGTGCCGGGGACCGGCCGGGATTTCAGGCAGGTGCTTTTCGTCGGGGGACCCCCGGGGGGCAGCCGCGCGCGCGCGCGCGGACCAGAAGTATTCTGAAGCTGATGCCGAAGCTGTTGGCACGCCTTTGGCCCGTCGGGCCGGCGAATTGTTTTTGGCCTCTGGAGGTGGTCTGGGTTCCATTTGAGTCCTCTGGGGCCGTCCAGGGGACCTCTTGGACCCTCTTGGGGCAATCTTAAGCAGTCTTGGGGCCCCCTGGAGGCCATCTTGAGCCGTGTTCAGGCCCTGTTGGACCCCAGGAGGCCCAAGAGGACCATATCATTGATTTTCAATAGATTTTGTACGTTTTCGAGCCTCAGGAGGGTCTGTCATCTTTGGGTCCACGGATGTGGCGTGATTCCGGTCGGGCAGGTGAAGGGGGGACCGCAATCATATAATATCCACGTCTTGAAAGTGACGTGCTGAGCGCCAGCATTGCTTTAATGCAGCTTATCCGAATGTATCCAAGTATGGCAGAATTGCTACACGCTAGTTCTTTTACATTATTATGTGGCCCCCTTCACCCCTCCACCGGGGTCACGCCACATCCGTGAACCAAAGATACCTTGCCCTTCTGGGCTTCAAAAACCTATCCAAACCTATATAACATCAATGATTTGGGCCTCTCGGGCTTCTTTTGGGCCAAAGATGGCCAAAGGGGCCTCACAACGGCTCAAGATGGCCCCAAGATGGCCTTAATACGGCCCCAAGACGGTCCAAGATGGTCCCAAGAGTGCCCAAGAGGCCCACAAGACGGCGCAAGGTAGCCCCAAGAGGACCCCCAAGAGGGTGCCTGGAGGCCAAAAACAATACTTTCCCATAGGTTTTTGAACGATGTTAGCGTTTGCGGGGGGTCATGACGGCCAAAGCAGCCTCTAAGATGGTTCCAAGACGGCCCCAGAGGCGGCTTCGAAGAGCCTCTCGAGACGCCCCGAGAAGGCGACTGTCCGAGAGGCCCCCAAGATGGCCCACGAGGACCCAAAGAGAGCCACGGCGGCCTCTGGGGGCCTCTTTGTGGCCTCTGTATGGCTTCTTGGAGCTTCTTGGGGGCCTCTTAGGCAGTCTTGGGGCGCTCTTGAACAGTCTGGCCTCTCTGGAAGCCGTTTCGGATGTTTTTCTGGGCCGCCGTGGGACTCTTGGGATCCTCTTGGGCCGTTTTGGCCTCTTAGATCGTCTTGGGGCTTCTTTGGGCCATATGGGGGCCGTCTTGGGCTCCTCTTGGAGGCCTCTGGGGCCGTTCTGGGGCCATCTTGGAGGGTGATTGGGCCGTCATTAGCTTTTGAGAATCGGAAAAACCTATGGGACATCTATGATTTTGGCCTCTGGAGGCGCTCTTGGGGGTGCTCTTGGGGCCCTCCTGGGCCGTCTTGGGAATTTGTTGAGCCCTCTTAAGGCTATCTTGGACTGTCCTGGGCCGCCTTGACGCCCTCTTAGACCCCCAAGTGGCCCTAGGGGCCCAGATCATAGATCTGTCCTCCGGTTTTTGTAGGTTTGGGGGCCCAGATGTCTCGGGCACCCAAGCACTGTTGGCAGGGAGCACTATTACAAGGAAGCGTGCCCGCGATGGGGGGCGGGAGGAGGGAGGAGGGTGGAGGGAGGAGGGTGGAGAGTGGAGGGAGGAAGAGGGAGGAGGGAGACACGGAGGAGGGAGTACAGGGACTACAGCCGTCGCGTAGCGATAAGATTGGGGGGGGGGGGGCGGTAGAAAACCGCAGGGTTGCAGCCCCAAAGAGGGTCCCAAGAGGGCCCCAGGGGAGCCCACGACCACCCAGGAGTGTTCGAAGGTGGCCCTCGATGGCTTCAAGACCCGAGGGCTTGGCGTCGCTCGGACGTGTGCATTTTCTTCTCGGCGAGGACCGTCGAAGAGCAGCTTGGATCATCGTGCGGAGAAACACACGCACGAAACCGAAAAAACGCACGGGGAATGGACATCCGAGCGATGGCGAGAGGACGGCTCCTCGGGCGCACACAGCACCACTATGGATCGGGCACGGAAGTCGCATGGTGGATCTTGTTGTACAAGTTCCCACGGGTGTTCCGCACCTCACGCGTTGTTCTATAGATTAGGGTGGTTTGACGTCTTGGACCGTCTTGAAGCCGCTTCAAGACGGTCCAAGAGGCCTTCCAGGGTCGTCTTGGGCTGATGCCGCATCCCTGGACGCTTACCTTTTGGCCGCACGGGGGGGTCTTGAGGATTGGCTGGTTCTCAGACTGAGAAGCCCGGAGGCATTCAATGATCGGCGTACTCCCGTGCGGCGCGGGCATCCGCAAGACTCGTCTTTTTCTTCGCCGTGGGGGAGCACACGCAGGAGGAGGAAGAGGAGGAAGAGGGCAGGAGGAGGAGGAACAGGAGGACGAGGACGAGGAGGCAGGGAGGGAGGACCGACGAAGAGGAGGAGGAGGAGGAGGATGAGGAGGAGGATGCTCGGCGGAGTCGCTCCGTCCTTCTTCATTCCTCGTCGCCGCTGGATCGCTTTACGGGGTCCCGCGTGAGGCTCGGCGTGCCTCACGGAGCACCCGACCTGCTCCGCTCGTGCTGCACCTCTCGCTTGCAGCGCTTGTGACACACTGGGGTTCCAACGTTGTAGAGGACGATCAATGGAGAGGAAGCATGTTGCCAAATAATTTCCAGATCTCTGAAACATGTGTTAAAAATGTTAATTGTGTAACACCAGTTGTTTTGAAACACATGTTTAGAACATTTTCCGGCAGTTTACACACATGTTCAATTCAATGATAGGATTGTTAGGGTGCCCTTTGTCGTGGCATCCACACGGTTTTGCAAGCAGAACCACAGAAAAGCTCCACAGGGGGATTGGTGAGAGGGAGGACGCCGTTGTTGGGCGCGTTTTGCTGGAATCGGCGTTTCGTTTTGGGACCTCCTCACAATTTCTGCTGAATTCATGTTTTCGCTTCAGTATGGCTTACACTCGTGGTCCGTACGGCCAAGGTCCCTTGTACAAAAAGTAGCCTCCATATTGTTACCCTCCCAGGTCGCGAACGTGTGGCAGGGACATTGGCTTTTACCTTTCCAGTTCTGGCCAGGTCACCAACGCGCGTCTGCACCATAGAACTCTCACCATTTTAGCGTCGTCACGTCACGAACTAGTTGTATTTCTTACAACTTGAGTCTTCTCAGGTCACGAGCGCGCGGCAGGGCCATACGGTTCTCACCATGTGAGGCCTGCCAGGACGCGAAGCCAGGTCACGGACGCGCGCTGAGCCCGTGGGGTTTTCACCGCCCGGGTCCTTCTGGGTCACCGACGCTTGGCAGGCCATTCTGATTTCCACCAGCCCTCACAGAACACGTTACCAGGTCGCGGACGTGCCACAAACAGCGACAAAGCCAACAAATCTTCGGCGCCGTAGACGCCTCAGGGTCCGCCGATGTGGTTTCTTCATTCCGCGGCCCTGTGTGCAGAACCCTTCCGCGCGTTCTGGACGCGTCTCTGGTGTTCCCTCGGCTCGGATTTCCGCGCCTTGAACAATCGAAACGGTGGGTTCCTCTATCCTTGGCATCTGGCTTGCGCTTCTGGGCTTTCGGGCCGTCGAGAAAAAACGTTCCCCCATACTGGCCCCACGCGTTTCCCGCGGCCGCGCGCAGAGTGGGCTCGGGGAGGAGTAGGAGGAGGAGGAGGAGGAAGGAGGAGGAGGAGGAGGAGAGGAGGAGACGGAGGATGATGATGATGATGATGGATGATGATGGAGGAGAGGAGGAGGAGGAGGAGGAGGAGGAGGAGGAGGAGGAGGAGGAGGAGGAAAAGCAAAAGGACAAGGAAAAGGAAAAGGAAATGGACAAGGAAAAGGGGGAGGAGGAGGGGGAGGCGGTGGCGAAGGAGGAGGAAGCAGAGGCGGTGGCGAAGGAGGAAGAGGAGGTGGAGGAGGACGAGGGGCCGTAGGAGGTGTGGGTCTGCGGCGTGGGAGAATGAAAGAATATGGAGGTCGGCGTCGGGTTGCGAGCTTTTGGGGCCGTGCAAGGCAGCGTCGTCTCCACTCGGACGCGCCGTGGGCTGGCGTGTCCGCTGGTCCGCTGTGAGGACGGGCGTGCGCGCGTATTAACGACGGCTGCTGCGCCAGAAGGGACCCCAGCAGAAGGTTTGGGCTCGTCTTGCCGGTGCCGCGATGGCTGCCGCGCGCAGGCGTGCGCGGGGAGTCACAGAACTGCTGTGCCAGAGAGGGCCCCAGCACACGATTTGGCCTCGTCTTGTTGGGGCCACGGCGATTTGCGGAGCTGCAGGCAAAAGGAGCAGAGGTCGCCGCAGGCGGGGGCGGAAGTTGTCTTTCCGGGGCGGCCTGGATCGTGTGCGAGGCCCTTCGGGCCACCCCCTGGGCCGTCAGCGGCGCCCAGTGTCAAGCAGTGGCGAGGCGTCCTGGCTCGCCTATAGGCCTACCAAGCAATCTGTTCTAAGAACCTCTTGTGGTTCCAACGAGATGTTCTGAGAACATGTCTGGCTGCGACGGTCTTGTTTTAACCTCAGCGCGTGAACTACCTACCCCGCTTTCGCTTCCAGGCAAAGCCAAGTCATTCCACGCGCCTCCTCGTCAAGCGGCCTGACCAGTACAGGCCGTAGTTTGGCATCGCTTGGTATCTCTTGGAAGCGAGGGTGGTCAAAAGCGAGGTAGGTTTGTTTGCCCCCTATTAACACATAGGGATTCTGTTCTAAAAACATTGATTTTGTTCTTAGAACATTTTTGGGTTCTAAGAACATTTCGTGGTAGGACTACAGGAATGCCAGGACGGTCGGTCCCTGCTCAACAGTGGGCCGCATTGGGGACATATTGGTCCGAGTGGGGCCCATGTTGGGGCCGGCTCGGGCCCTTCTCGGCAGGCTCCTCGGGTGTCGCAGGGAGGTCTCTCGGGCCGTTTCGGGGCCGCTTTGGGGGCCGTCGTGGGGCCCTCTGCGGGGCGTCTTGGCCCGTTTCGGGTCGATTTCGGGGGGCTCTGAAGCAATTTGCCCCCAATGTCTCGGAGATGGATAGACCTCCTACCCTGACACGTCGATTGGGGAATTGGCCGTTTTCGGTTCGCGAGAGGGCGTCGTGGCCGTCATTTTTGCGGGTCCAGGTCCGTCGGTTTCGGTCCCAGGCCGTTTTCACTAAGGGGAGGTTTACTAAAGAGAGGCTTGTCCACCGCCGAATGCCAGTTTTCCTGCAGGAGTGGAACATGATGTGTCCTTGCGGAGGCCCTCGTGGGGATCCCTTTTGGAGCCATCTGGGAGCGTCAGCCAGGCCTCTCAGGCCGTCTGCGGCGCCTTGTGGGCCGCTTTCGGCTTGCGTTGGGGCCAACGGGGCCCTGGTGGAGCGTCTTCGGAGCGTCTGGGGGCCCTGCTGGGCCGTCTGCGGCGCCTTGCCGGTGGCATTGGGGTTATCTTGGGCTGGGTGGGGCCCGTGCTGGGCCATCAGAGGGCCATGTTTGGGCGGTGTTGGGCCCGTCTCGGGATCCTCTTGGGCTGTCTTGGGCGTCGCGTGGACTGTCCCGGGCCGCGAGCGTGCATCATTTTCTGCGCTTCCACTTTTGAGGAGCTGCACGGGACACGCTCGCGCAGTTGTATGGTCTGCCGGAAGTCAGAAACTGCGCCAGCGTGCCCCGTGCAGATCCTGCCCCCTGGGTTGGACGGCTGAGCGGCGGCCTCGTTTCGCTATTCGATTCTGCTTGGCGGCAGCTCCGTTTTGAGCGTGCATTCTGACTGTGGGTGCCCCCTGTCGCTTCCCTTTGGGCCACGGCCTTGCTCTGAACGCCGTTGGAGTCGGTCCTGGGGCTCCCTTCTTCTGCCCGCTGCAGGTGCCGCGGTCGCAAGGGGGCCAGGTGCAGGTGCGCCCTCAAGAGGGCCGCTGCGCCGTGGGCGGCGGCGGCGGAGCAGCAGCCGGAGAGCCAGCCGGCACAGGACGGGCCTGAGAGCAGGCCCACCACCTTCGGGGGCAGCCTCTTAGGGAGGGGGATACACAGGCGTCGGAAACAATTCAGCAACGCTCACGCGCAGCACATGGTTTGAATTCCCCGCCTATACCCCGCGACTGCATAATGTTGGTCTTGTATCTTCCGAGTTTGAGTGTCCGAGAGGTAGCGCGTAAGAGTGCCAACTTCTAATTGCGGGGGAGGGCGGAGCGTTGCTTATTTGTCTCCCTCAACCTCAAACGTCGGCTCAGGGGGGATGCATCCACCCCAAGTCGCGCATGTATTGCAACAGTAGCCCCGAAACGCCCCAGAAACTTCAGATAACCTCATGGGATCTCATGGGGGGGGGCTCAAACAATCTCCGAAGAACCCTGAAGCCTTACGGAGCCCCCGAAAATCCTCGAAGACTGGTCCAGGGCCGCCAACGATCTGATTCGATGCGATTTGGTTCGCCGGCTGGGGCCGTGACTGCGATCCGATTCGATTCGGTTCAATGAACCAGCATCGGCTCGGTTTCGATTCGGTTCGGGATGATTCGCTGGCGGCCCGATCCGTTTCTGCGCTGATCCGACTTCGCGATTCGGTCCTGCTCAGGCTGGCCATGGGCTCAGCGGACGAAGAACGGTACAAAATGATTTGTTCCACGATCGGGGGTACTTGTCCCAGCGCGGCTGGACAGTTTGTACCCCCAACGTGCCAACGTAGGGGTATAAACTTCCCAGCCGCCCTGGGGCAGGCGTCGCTATCGGCGGACAACAATTACTTTATACTGTTCTTCGTCCGCTCGGTTTACCAGCCTGGAACATATCCGCATCCCCATGATGGGCATCGGCTTACCTCGATGCCGATGTTAGGGATCCACTCAGTTTCTGAGGGCGCCTCATGCCGTGTCAATCTCAGGGACAGGAAGGAGCTCGAGGCCGGTTCCTGAATAGCTCTTGGAGAGCTAGGAGTGATTCAGATTTGAAGCCAGCACACAAAAGTAGCCCAGGAGCTCGTTCCGGTTGCTGGCAGGAATCCTCGCAACGCCTCCTGTGTGTGAGCCAGCAGCGTGTCCCAGAAGTTTGTTGTGACTGTTTCCCAATACGTGTGCCGTCACGCTTTTCAGAAGCTCTTTCCAAGAGCTTCCAGAGCTCCCTCGAAGGACCTCGTGACGGCTTCTGTCGCCGCGATAGTCGGGTGTTGGACAGCTGGAGCACGATGAGAATAAGGGTGAGGGGATGTGAGGGGGAGGAGGGGGAGGAGGAGGAGGAGGAGGAGGAGGAAGAAGAGGAGGAGTAGGAGGAGGAGTAGGAGGAGGAGGAGGAAGAGGAAGAGGAAGAGGAAGAGGAAGATGAGGATGCTTGGTTATGTTCGTGATGCCCGCCCTGGAGGTCCAACGAGCCAGACGAGCAGGATCGCCACCGCGTGTGAGCTGCAACCCTGCGGTGCAGGGCCAGCGGGGCAGCAGACCAGCCAGTGTGCGTGTTTTTTCTTCCTCTCGTTTTCATCAGCCTTTTCAGCTGTGGCGCATGGATCAACCAGATCCACCACGATCTCCGTTCGGGAGAACCCAGCGCTTTGTTCGCATGTAGGGCCGATTAGGCCGTCACATGGGAAGGACATCGGTCCAGGGCAGGAAGATTGCATGTGTTGGCCAGAGAGCCAGGCATGCTATCGGTTGGACCCAGGCAGTGTGCAGATATCCACCCATAAAACAGGGACGTGCGTCCGACCATCGCAAGGTTCAGTTTCGCGGGCGCAGGAATAAAGTGCCTGTCCATGCAGCTGCCAGGACGTAGGTCCATCGTTGTATCCGTCCTTCACGTTCATGCTTGTGTCTGTCTGGTGCACCCGTCGCTAAGTAGCGCATCTTACTCGTCACTACGAAAACATCAGGCAGATTAGGCAGGTTGGAGTCGACTGGTCAAACATCACTTCGGTCGGCAACACCAAGCTGTGACAACAAGCACCCAACGGAACAATTCGCAGGCAGGACTAGACAACGAAATGGTGATCCCCACTGATCGATGTGCGTCCGAATCGAGTTCGTATCAGCGAAGAAAGAAAATAGCACCGTCCAGATGAATGATGAGACGACGCACCATTCCTGAAGAGGGGCTTGACAGACCGAAAGGTATAATGACCAAGCCAGTCTGAAGGCATTTGGTCTTCCTGGTGATTCATGGGCACGTCGAGCCTTTTGACCTCTGGACCAGCAAGCTTCGAACCCCGTAGGTCCAGAAGAGCGTACGTTTCTCTTTGGGATCCCAGCGCCAGCCAAACAAAACATGGACGCTCCATGGCGAAGATGTCCGCGAAGGCCAGAAATGATTCACGCTTCGCGTATCCCCACCAGCCCGCCTAGGCCTCTGTTTGCTGGCGCGTTAAGCAATTAGGTTCGCGCGCGGCCCGCCCGTTCCGTTACTCGCCGCCTGCGCTTTCGCTTGCGGTTGCGACAAAAAAGTATCCCCACCAGCAGAGCCTGGCCGTGTTTGCAGCTGCCGCTTGCAATGGTGGGACGCGCCCCATACGTGGATTGCTCAGGAGTGGTTTAGCCTTCTTGTTCAGCCATCTGAGGTTGTCACTGTTGGCATGCGGCACTGGTACGTTGGACTGCTTGCGCAGCCCCGCGCTTTGCCACGCTCGGTGGCACGACTGCCTCTGGCGCCTTGCGCGACACGGTACAATTCGTTCGTCTTCCCGGTGGTCTCGCCTCTGGGATGGCTGCACGGCGCTGCTCAGCCTCCCTCGGCGGCAACTGTGGCAGCCGTGAGTGTGCTCGCTGGATAATTAGGTTCCGCCCGTAGCCGGGGTCGACCCTTGACGCCGCCTGCGCCTTCGCTTGCGGCCGCGACCAATAAGTATCCCCACCAGCCCATACAGCAACGATGCTCAGACAAGTTGCCTTGATCAGGGAAGTGGGGGAGGATCAGCCTGAGCAGGGCCAGGAATGAAACACATGTGCGTTCGCGGACCTGTCGAACGAGTCAGGGTGGAGGAGAAGGATGAGGATGCGGGAGGAGGGAGAGGAGGAAGAGGAGGAGGAAGAGGAGGCGGAGATTATGAGGAAGGTGAACATAAGGCGGATGAGCTTAATTCAACACGTTCTCATTCAATTTTGGTCAACCCTGGTTGGGAGGAAGAGGAGGAGGAGGAGGAGGAGGAGGAGGAGGAGGAGGAGGAGGAGGACGAGGAGGAAGGAAAGGGTGAGAAGGAGAAGGAGGAAAAGGAGGATTAACAGGGTGGGGGTGGAGGAGGAGGAGGAGGAGGAGGAGGAGGAGGAGGAGGAGGAGGAGGAGGCGAGGAGGAGGAGGAGGAGGAGGAGGAGGAAGGAAAGGATGGGGGAGACGGCGATGGTGACGATGACGGCGACGATTCAAACGTAAATGACCTTGCGTACCTTTGCTCTGGGAGCCTCTTGGAGTCCTCTTGGAACCATCTTGGGGCCCCCTGTGGGGCACTTTGGGGAGATTCAGGAGCCCTCTTGGGGGCGTCTTCTTGGGGCCCTCTTGGAGTCCCCAGAGGGGCTTCTTGGGGCCATCTATGAAGACCTCGACCACAGAAGCGGGGTCCTTAGGTACGGGCTGCCCCTCTTGAGCCCCAGAAGTCATATCTTGGAGCCCTCTTGGGGCGCTCTTGGGGCCGACCTGGGGCCCCTGGAGCCGTCTTTGGCCTCTCGCGGGGCTCTCTTGGGACATCTAGCGGCCATCGTGAGGCTTCAAAAGCCCACCGGAAGCGCAAAAGCGAGAAGGCAAAAGTCATATATGCTCCTTCTTGTGGAGCTCCGTGGCCCTTGGCGCCATCTTGGTGCGATCTTGGAGCTTCTTAGAGGCATACTGGGCACCATCTTGAAGCCATCTTTCGATATCTCGATCAATCTTGGAGACCATTCTGGGCTCAGAGGCCATCTTGGAGCCATGTTGACCCAAACGCCTTCCAAGGACGCCGAGATGCCCAAATCTGTCAACAACCCATTGTTTTTGTCCAGTGATTCTGGCTTTGAGCGGAGGCGGAGGTCTAAATCAGACTCGCCCCCCTGGGGCCCCTATAATCGCCTCTTGGGGCCTTCTTTTGGCGCTCTTGGGGAATAATTGGGCCCTTCTTGGAACTTTCCTGGGCCATCTTGGAGCAATCTTAAGGCCTCGGAACCTCAGTGGAAGCGACAAAGCAAGAAAACAAAAGCTTGGGGCTTTCCGAAGGTATTGGAAGGATTTGGACCTTTGGGGGGACTCCTTCGGTGGTTCCGCAGCCACATGAGGCCATCTCGGGAGGGTCTTGGGATTGGAGTATGTTGAAAACCATGTTGGGAGATAGTTCGTTTTCTTCTTCCATCTTGGAGGTCTTGGGCCATCTCGGAGCCGTCTGGGGCAAGTCTGGACGCTCCACTGACCGGCGCCCCCGCCCATCCCTCGTTCAGGCACAGGGAGGGGGTATGGGGAGGGGTCAAGCTACTCACCCGCCCGCAAGTCGTCTGGCGCCCTCCCACCCGCCCTCCCAATACATAAGTAACACCCTAGCCTGAGCATGTTCAGCGGTCGTCTTTGGATGGGCAGCTACTGGGAACCAAAGCCGACCCCAGGTGCGCGACGCTTGAGCGAGGTGCGCCACGCGCGCCAGGGGCGCCACGCGCGCCAGGCATCCCTGGGGCCCGAGCGTGCCAGGCACGCCTGGTGCGCCAGATGCGCCACGTGCTCCGAGTGCGCCAGGTATGCCGCACACTCCAGCCGCGCTAGGTGCGCCACGTTCGGGGCACGCGCAGAGTGCGTCAGGTGCGCCTGCGCACCTGACAGCACACATCGTGAAACATGTCGGCCCCCGCCATCCCTGTCGAAAACCAATGCCCATCATTGTGTCTTGTCGGCCTGCGCACAGCAGGCCACGCGCCACCACCCCCGCCGTCCCTGTCAAAAACCAGTTGACAGTAATCGCGGGATGGCCGCGCATGATCCAGATTTAGCCGCGAGATGCATGTTGTATTTTCTTTTGTCAGGGATGGTAGCCCTGCGTACAGCAGGGAATATGCTGATACCCACGCCGTCCCTGTCAACAACAATACAAAGTGCTCGCGGGCCTCACGAACATGACTCAAGACTTTGCCCCAAAGTGTACTTTGCATTTTTTTCTGACAGGGATGGTGTGGGGGGGCGGGGGGGCGCATCGGGTTGGCCGCGAAAGCTCCACATGTGGAGGCAGAGTGCGGTTTGTATTGTTTTTTGACTGGGATTGTGCGGGGCGGGCTCGCATGGAGTCGGCATAGTTCTGGGTTGGCCGCCGGCTGGGTGGGGGAGGGGGTGTATATTTATAAGGAACAGTGATCAAGTTCCCAGCGAGAACGCCGCAAATTGTCTCGCTCACTCCGACCCGCCCTCCCACTACGTGAGTAGCACCCGGGTCTCAGCATAGGCAAGGGCCACCCTCGACGACCATCGGGAGCCAACAGCCAGGTCCGCGATGCCCGCGAGGTGCGCCGTGCGTGCCAGGTTCGCCACGCGCACCAGGTGAGCCACATCGGGCGATATGTCGAATGCCCCAGCATGTGTGTCAAAAACCATGCAGAGTGACGGCGGGCTTGCGAGCATGGTGGATTGCACACAGCAGGCGATATGCCGCCCACCCCCACCTTCCCTGTCAAAAACCAATGCAAACTGATCGCGATGTTGGTGCAAAGTGCAAGTCGTAGTGTTTCTTGCAATGGATGGTGGGTGGGGGTCGGCATTGGCCCGGTTTTGTCGCCGGTCCAGAGGAGAGGGGGAGGGGTTGTATGTTAATAGGGGCGGTAGTCTCGCTGCCCCCCTCCGAAGGACGGCCGTCTCGCTCACTCCGACCCGCCCTCTCACTTCCCACCACACAGGTAACACCCGAGTCTCAGCATGGGCAGGGACATGCAGGGACCGCCGTCGACAACAATCGGGGACCACCGCAGACGCCAGCCGGGTGCGCGGCGCCCGAGAGGTGCGCGCGTGCGTGCCAGGGCACTCCCCATCATCATGTCAAACGACAATGCAAAAGGATCGCGCGGCGCCCGCGCATGGTCCATATTCTGCCGCAAACTATACGTCGTAGTGTTTTTTTGCACGGGTGATGGGCGTGCGCGCCGCAGGCAACATGCCGGCCACACACACACACACAACACAACACAACACACAACACACAACACACGCACGCACGCACGCACGCACGCACGCACGCACAACACACACAACACACACGCACACACGCACACACACACACCTCGTCCATGCCAAGAAAACACTGCAAATGGGTCGGGTGGTGCCCGCACGTGATCCAGATTTCGCCGCAGAGTGCATGCTGCATGGTCTTTGGACAAGGATGGTGGTGGTGGGGGTATTGTCATGGTGCTGGGTTCGCACCCAGTCAGTTGGGGGAGGGGATTCATGAGAACATCTACGCCGAAGCTTCCCATACCGACCAAGGGGGACACTCTGGGCTCGTTCTTGCGTCTCCCTTTGGATATGACGCTTGGCGACAGTAGGCGCTCACCAAACCCCCTGCCTTCCGCATTCTCTTCCCTCTTCCGTCTTCATCCTTCTCCTCCCCTCCCCTGCTCTTGAGGTTCTCCCGATCTCCTTGGCTCCCCTTCCTTCTTCCTTTACCTTTTCCTCCCACCTCCTCTTTCTCTACCTTCTCTCCATCTCCCCCTCTCTTCACTTGTACCCGAGGAGAGAAGGTGTGCCAGCGCAGTTGCAGGCTGTGTTGGTTCGTCGTGGCCTCGGGTGGCCCCTCTCTTCATTTTTCGCACCCACCTGTGCTGAGCCAAAGAGTCTGAAATCGAATGGCCTTCGGCCCATCCCGCCACCGTGCCTGGGTTGTGGGTCAGAGTTGTCAGGGATGCTCCTTGAGGTCTCTTCGGAGCGGTCTCGGAGACCTCCTGGGGGCATTTTTGGGGCCAGCCTCTCGGGGGCCTCTTGGGGGCCTCTTGGGAGCCTCTTGGGGGCCTCTTGGGGCCTCTTGGGGGCCCCTTGGCTTCTTGGGACCTCCGGGGGACCGTTCGGGGCCGAGGGCTCGAAATGTCCGCTCGGGTCCCCCCATCTGGGCCCCCTCTTGACGCCGTCTATGGGGCCTCTTGGGCCGTCTTGGGCGCCTCGGGCCGTTATGGGGCCCTCTTGAAGGTCTCTTGGGTCGTCTTGGGGCGATCCTGGGGGCCTCTAGAGCCGTCTGGGGGCGTCGGGAAGCCGAAAAGGCGCGAACGCCCCAAACTGGCAAAAAGCACAGCAAAACCAATGATGTTGGCCTCTTGGGGCCCTCTTAGGAGGCCTCTTGGGCCGTCTGGGGGGTCATCTTGAGCGTTTTGGAGCGATCGTTCGGCGTCTCGAGGCTTTGGGGGCCGTCTTGAGAGCCTCTTGAGGCCCCCTTGGCCCGTCTTGGGGCCCTCTTGGGCACGAAAAAGTCACGCGAGAAGCCGCGCCGAGCCCCGCCAAGCCGCGCCAGGCCCAAGAAGATGTGGCAACTTGGGGTGTGGGCCCCTCAGGAGTGAGGACTGAGGCTAAGTGGACTAGGCACAGGACCTGAGGGCACGCCCACCCCGTGCCCAGCGGCACGGTGCTGCCCTTCGGTCAGTTCGAATCTAGGAATCTCTGGCTCGCCCTCGCCCTGGGCGCCAATGCGACCCCGCGGCCCCGAGATGGCCCCAAGATGTCCCCTGAGACGAAGCCGGGCATCTTGGGGTCGTCTCGGGGTCGCGGGGTCGCCGTGGCGGCCGGGGCGGGGGCGCGCCAGAGCTTCTTAGGTTCGAGCTAACCGAAGGGCAGGGTGGTGCTCTCTCCCGCGGGCTCGGCCCTCGGACCCGCGGGCTGGACAGCTCGACGGTGCTGGGCGGCGCAGGCCGGCCTCGAATGCCAAGGCGGCGCCCTCCGCGCAGGCGCACGCTTTCTCTCCGTGCGGCTCCCCTCTCGCAGGGCGCCTTCACGCTCGGGCTGCGGGCCGGACGGGCCGATGGCTGTTGGCAGGCCCTCTCCGGCGACGGGGCAGCTCGGCCTGCCTTCACTGCCGCCCCACCCGGCGCCTTCCCTGCCGACGCGGAGGGAGGGAGGGAGCCATGGCAGGGGAGGGGTCGAGGGGGGAGAGGTCGAGAGGTAGAGGGAGAGAAGGAGGAGGCGAGGGAGGGAAGGAGGGAGACAAGGAGAGAAGGAGGGGGAGAGGGAGAGGGATAGGGACAGGGAGAGGGACAGGGAGAAGAGGGAGAAGGGGATGACCGCAGGGGGACTGAGCTCCGAGTTGGCGCCAGAGAGCCGCATCGCCCCTCGGAAATGGTGGCTGAATGGTTGTGGCTGGGCCATGGACACCAGGCGAGGTCTGACGGTCGACCCAGCCCTCCCCCCCGACGACTCGACACGCTGCTCCAGCACATCCTCGAAGCCGCAAGTGGCGGCCAAGGAGGGGAGCCTGCCACTCCAGCAGTCCCGTGGGTCCTGCGCGGGCGGGCGCAGGTCCTCGAGGATGGCGTTGAGCCTTGAGCCGTCCTGGATACTGGCTCTGCCCGAGGCGGGCTCTCTGAGTGCGGAGGCCTGGGGCGCCTCGCCCCTGACCACGCGCGTCGAGGCCCATCCCTTCGGCACAGTGTCTGCCGACTGACGCGCCACACGGCACACAAGAGAGGGCACGAAGGCCAGGCTCAGCCTCGGCCCCCCCAGGAGCGGGCACCACAGAAGCCTGAACGACGGAGTGCCCGTTGCAATCCCAGGGAGCACCATCAACACACAGCAGTGCTGCGGGGGTCGAGGGGAGGAGCAGCAGGCGCGAGGGCAGGGTGGGTGCTGTCTCGGGGCAGCCCAGGCACAGGACCCGACCCGCCGGCACCCGCAGCAGCCGAGGAGGCAGAGGGGAGCGGAGAGGAGAGGGGGCCGACAGAATACGGCTCTGCACCCAATCTCGCACACTCCTCCAGCAGCCCTCTGCCCATCGGGTTGGAAGTGAAAGCAACGATGAGATCCGAGGTCCCAGCAGCACCTTCCGAGTCCGACAGCTCCAGAGCCCCAAACACTTGCGGGGCCCTCGCGTGCCATCTCGACGCGGTGAAAGCAAGCGTCTCCACGCCGTCGATGAAGAGGGCCTGCTGGGGGGGAACATTCCAAAGAAGAGCTCCCTTCTCAGCACAAGAGTCCGCGAGGAGGAGGATGAGGGCGAGGGTGCGGGCGAGGAGGAGGAGGAGGAGGAGGAGGAGGGATGGCAGCACCCCCAGGAATCTCATGCCACCAGGAACCAGGGACCAGAAGGAGGAGCCCTTTCGGATCCATCCGATCGGATGTGAGGGTGTTTCCGACCTGCCCCTGCGCGAGCTCAACGTGCGCCATTTGGCCACGCCCCTCGCGCGTGGGCGCTGCTATGTTTTACCATGGAGGGCAGAGTCCATCCTGGCAACATTACAGCTCGGCGGGATCTGCAAGTGGAGGGAGACGAGGAGGAGCCCCGAGGCCTCGATAGCTTCCGCTTTGCCGTTGAGAGGGCAGAGTCCATCCTGCCAATAATACGGCTCGGCGGGAGCTGCAAATGGAGGAAGGTGAGGAGGAGCCCCGAGGGCTCGATTGCTTCCTTTTTTGCCCGACCCACTGCCCGTGGCCTGAGCCATGACAGTCTGGAGGAAAATCCAGTGTCTCACTCGGGGCAGGCAGATTGCGCGATTATTCGAGTGTTCGTCCTCGTCGTTATCCCAATTCGGAATTCATGTTCTTTGTTTGTGTTCGATCGTCCCAGGGATGCTGGATATTGGGGATCCACCTCGCGGTTTTTCAGAGCTCGGGTACAGGAAGAGGTACACATACAATCAGATACAGGTTTGGGCCGGGATAGTAGGGGCAGGGGCAGGATGCAAATAGGGATCATGACTCTAGAGGGCCTGATGACACTCTACTCATCACCTACGGTCGGCACCATCACATGCACAGCGTCTGGTACGGTCGCTTGGCAGCTCGACAATTCACAATTTCGTTTAAAAGTCATTACTTCCACTCTAGCATGAAATTCGATTGATCCGCCCGGAATAATGAGAATGCTACTGCGAGGAATTAGCAATGGTCCTGGGTTGGCACGGGGTTTGTAATGTCGCCGTTTTACCTGCTCATCACATACGTTGTTTATAATTTGTATAGTTATCCGTAAGGGCTTCGCCCCCTGCCGCCGGCCCCCTCTCTCGGAGAATGGGCCATGGAAGAGCTAAGTCATGAGGCCTTGGCGCTGTCGTGAAGCAGTATCGAAACTTCATGCGAAGCCGAGTCGCAATCAGCAAAACTAACTGATCACAAGAGGGGTTACCACACCTGGCGATTGGTAAGACGTGTATGGTTTAAAGGCTTGGTTACCACACCTTGCGATTAAAGGGCCGAGGGAGTTCTCGCAGTTTGGGTTACCACGCCTTGCGATGGATGTGCGTGATGGGTTCGAATTTCAGAAATGTGGCAAATCCCCTGTGTTTTTGGACCCTGACCCCGCGGATCTGCGTGAGGGGTGGCACCGAATTTCAGAAATGTGGCAAATCCCCTGTGTTTTTGGACCCTGACCCCGCGGATCTGCGTGAGGGGTGGCACCGAATTTCAGAAATGTGGCAAATCCCCTGTGTTTTTGGACCCTGACCCCGCGGATCTGCGTGAGGGGTGGCACCGAATTTCAGAAATGTGGCAAATCCCATGTGTTTTTGGACCCTGACCCCGCGGATCTGCGTGAGGGGTGGCACCGAATTTCAGAAATGTGGCAAATCCCTGTGTTTTTGGACCCTGACCCCGCGGATCTGCGTGAGGGGTGGCACCGAATTTCAGAAATGTGGCAAATCCCTTGTGTTTTTGGACCCTGACCCCGCGGATCTGCGTGAGGGGTGGCACCGAATTTCAGAAATGTGGCAAATCCCATGTGTTTTTGGACCCTGACCCCGCGGATCTGCGTGAGGGGTGGCACCGAATTTCAGAAATGTGGCAAATCCCTGTGTTTTTGGACCCTGACCCCGCGGATCTGCGTGAGGGGTGACACCGAATTTCAGAAATGTGCAATCCCCTGTGTTTTTGGACCCTGACCCCGCGGATCTGCGTGAGGGGTGTCGATTTCGAGCCCCCCCAGCAATTCAGACAACGCGCCCAGGTGAGGCTAAAAGTCTTGTTTGGGCCTCCCCCCCCCTCGCGCGGTCAATCAACTAGTTACAGTAACCAGCAAGAAGTGAACTAGTTACAGTAACCAGCAAGAAGCAGAACTGTAACACTGGAAACTACAAGCTACAACTGGTACAGTAAACTGCGAATCACGCGCCTCGCAGCCTGGTGGCCCCACAAGGGGGCCGGCGGATATATAGACGGTGAACGCACTCACATTTAATAGCCTGGCTGATACAGCATGTCAGCCAGATGACGCTTTGAGGTCGCTGGGGTGCCGCATGCCCAGGCTGCATGCCGCGGCGGCACGCCCAAGTCTTGCAGGCGCCAATCAGCTCGGGGGATGGGGCAGCACTGCCCCGCCGGATTGCGCCGCGTGCCTGGGCCCTCCGGCGCGACAAGAAGCGGCGAGGGCTGGCCTTGGACTACGGCGGCGAGCCAGTCCGCCTGCATCAGAGAGCACCGCCGACCCCGCCCGTCTTCGCGACCGCACCGGCGGCGGAGCCCCGCGCGGAGAGGGAGCGCCGCGCGCGTCCTGCGCGTGGCTGCAGCCCGCAGCGTGGCGGCAGGACTGCGCGTTCGAGTTGCTGCCGGAAGCCGAGGGGCGGCGCCCTCGGGCGCTGGCGCTCCGCCGCTGGCCCTCCCAGGCTGAGCCGTCTCGTGGCCACGTTGGGGCAGCCCGGGCGCATCCTCGGGCGCAGTGTGGCAGCTGGGGGGCATCCTGTGGCCTCTCGGGCCATCCTGTTGGGCCTGTCTTGGGGCCACGTTGTGCACTGTTGGGCCTATCTTCTTGGGTCATGTTGTGCAACGTTGGGCCTATCTTGGGGCCACGTTGTGCACCGTTGGGCCTATCTTCTTGGGTCGTGTGGTGCAACGCTGGGCCTATCTTGGGGCCTCCGGGGCCCATTTGGGGGGCCTCCTGGGGCCGTGTTGAGCCATCTTGGAAGGTCTTGGCGGCGGGACCTGTTGGGGCCGCCTTGGGGCAGCCTTGGGCAATCTCTGGATTCTGGTGTTATAATGCCGAGGTCCTTGCAAAGGTACCAAAACGAGGAACCCCCAAAAAGTGTAGTCAAGAGTCCCCCGAGGAGTCTCGGAGGACATCCCGACAAAGTCAAACACACAGCGGAGAGACGAAAACAGCCGCTTTGAAGCCTGCCGGGACAGCCGAGGAGCATGACATGGGACAGGCAAAAAAAACAGTGGAAGCACTAAGGTTGTTCCACGTGCCTGGGCCATATCAGAGGCATCTTAGGGACATCGTCGGCCGTCTTGGGCTCTTGGGGCTCTCTTCGGAGCCTCTTGGGGCCGTCCTGGAGACCTTTGGGGCTCTCTTGGTTGTCCAGTGGCGTCGCTGCAGGAATCCCTGAGCGGACAGTAGGCTGAGGGATCCCCCGCCCCTCAGTTTCTGTTTGATTTCCTGCGCGGGCCCCCTAGAGGACAGTGCAATGGAGACAGGGCTGGAGAGACAGGAGGCAAAACAAAAGACTCCACAAAGAACACAAGACAACAGTCCAGCAGGAGACATCGCAGCCTGGAGCCAGGGTGGCTGGCGGATCTTATCATATGAATCGCTAGTATGTCGGTGCAAGGGCCACAGTGAGGGTCGCGTTTTCATAACGCAACTACCCTCTTCGTGCTCGTTCGTTCGTTCATCATCGTATGCTTCTCCTCCTTCTTCTGCTCCTCCGCTTCCATTGTCGCTACCGGTGCCTTCCACTGCGCTTCGCCAGGGCCATCCACGTTCATGACATACTATTGTGTGGAGGATCATGGTTGCCATGCCAGCTTGCCATCGCCACTGAACAAGAATTGTAGGTGCATTCGCTCGCGAAGTATGGGGTGGCAGTCGCGTGTGCCAGTTCCCCCGCAATCTCGATATTCGACATCGCTCCGATTTGCCATATCCGTACGGGGTTTCGCCCCCTGCCGCCGGCCCCCCCCCTATCAGAATGGGATCTATCAGAGTTGCGTCGGTGCGTCTCGGCGCTGCCCTGGCGCATCTGGGAACATCATGCGGGGGCGGATAGGAATCATCATCGCATATTGAGACATTGGCGGTGTCCTAGTGACCTTCGGCCCATCCCGCCACCGTGCCTGGGTTGTGGTTTTGAGGCTTCTTGTATATGTGTTTGGGTGTCGTGAGAAGCCTCTCGGGGGCCTCCTGGAGGCGGTTTGGGCGCCTCTTGGGGGCCTCTTGGGGCCTCGTGGGGTGTCTTGTGGGCCTCTTGGAGGCCTCTTGGGCGGAATGTTCGATTCGTGGTCCCATGCGTGGGCCCCTCTTGGGGCCGTCTGGGGGCCTTCTTGGGCCGTCTTGAGTGCCTCTTGGCCAATCTTGAAGCCCTCTTGGGGCCCTCTTGGAGGCCTCTTGGGCTGTTTTGGGGCGGTCTTGGGAGCTTCTTGGGCCGTCTTGGAGCGTCGGAAAGCCCAAAATGCGAGCCTTCGAAATCCGTTCGTGAAGTCCACGAGTGGGGCCTCTTGGAGCGCTCTTGGGGCCCTCTTGGGCCGTCTTGGAACCATCCTCGGGCGCCTTGGAGCACTCTTGGCTTCGGCAATGCGAATACGGCGTTATTTGCGCATGTTGATGGCCTCGGGGACGCGAATATTGCGTAGTTTACGCAGGTTGATTGCCTCGGGGACGCAAGAATTGTGCAACTTGAGAGGGTGAATGGCCTCGGGGACGCGAATATCGTGTAATTTACAGCGGAGTATGGTATATTATGGCCTCGGGGGCGCGAATCTCACGTATTTTTACGTGTCCCACGCCCCCCCCAGGAATTCAGGCAACGCGATTCGGGCGTGGTCAATTGTTGGCTTGGGGCTCCCCCCCACTCGCGCGGACTTAAACAATTTTCAGTAGGAAACTGAAAGCAGGACTGTAACATTGGAGACTTGCAACTGCAACTGGCGCAGGGATCGGCAAGTTCGCCCTACAGCCTGGTGGCCCCACACGGGGGGGGGAGCGAGCAACATCGTAACCACTGCAGCGTGGGAGGTCGATCACTCTTCTGGAATGAATATTGTGGCAAGCTCTCGGTCCAGGACATTGCATCAAAAGGAGTCCATTGAGGTTCTTTGCTGTTAAGTTGTTGCTTGCTTGTAAGTCTGACTCGGTCCCAGCAGGCACCGAGATTTGACACCTCAGATAGTCAAGCGTGACCATGGCTTCTTCACAACTGACGTGCTTTGCCTCCGTTGCCAGTGTGTCATTCACGGCTCCTTCCCCTGGGACAGCCAGAACGTGCACGTTGTTGTACCGCCATGCGTGGGGTTGTTCGGCACGCCCTGCCGGGGAGGGGAGAGCCACCTTTCGATGTTCGAGCGCAAGTAGTGTCTAGGGCGCAGGCGACCGGCACGAAGATGCAGCCCAGCGCCACAGTCGTGGTTGCGCGGGATGTCTACGTTGCCTCTGTCGCCTGTGGCAATCGAATCCTGACATCCCAAAGGTCGGGACTATGTAGGACTAGTTCCTTGAACCTTAAAAAACATTTCTCCTCTTCTTTTTGTTCCTAGAGACCCCGCATGCTGCTGCCAGGGAGCATCCTTGTAGTTGTTGCGCAGGCGACGTCAGGTCGTAACCGTCTGATTAGGACAGACAAGCCGTTCGTCTTCATGGCGTGACGACTCGATAAAAGCAAGCAGCCGTCATCATCGCAGGTCGCAGGCGCTCTCGACAGCTCGTGTCGGTGACGCGTCGTCATCATCATCATCATCATCATCATCATCATCATCATCATCATCAACATCATCATCATCATCATCAGAAGCAGCAGCATCATCAACATCAACATCATCGTCATCATCACCAAACTCATCTTCATCGTCGTCATCATCATCAGCAGCATCATCATCACCAACATCAACATTATCATCATCGTCATCGTCATCCTCATCAGCATCATCATCAGCAACAGCATTAGCATCATCACCACCATCACCATCATCAGCACCATAATCAGCATCATCGTCATCATCGTCATCATCAGCATCACCATCATCATCTTCATCATCATCACCAACATCATCAACAACGACAACATCAAACTCATCATCAGTATCACCATCATCAGCATCATCAGTATCATCATCGTCATCATCATCAGCAATATCATCATCATCATCATCATCATCATCATCATCATCATCATCATCATCATCATCATCATCATCATCATCATCATCATCACGGGTGCACTCCTTCCCTCCCGTGGTCGTCGCAGCCGTCGCTGCCACCGCCGTCGCCATCGTTACCATCGCTCTCGGCTCCGCGGCCGCAGTTGTTGCTTTGCTCGAATCTGGAAGGTGTCCGAGGCCCAGCACGACCACTCGTGTTAATTAGATGTTTCCCCAGACAGTGCTTGCGCTTGCTAGGTTCTTATTTCCCATTTTTCCCACCTACGGAACTGGCCATCGTTGCCCGGGTCGTGCCGTTGCCGCCCTATGGGGTTCCATGCATCGCGGCCTTCGAAACTTCAGTAGTTTCCACACACAGTTGCTGCCCCATGGGTGTTCACGCGCACGGCTTCCACACAACAGGTGTTCAAACGATTTCTATGCACACGGGGGCTCCACACGCACTGGGTTCCGCACCTAGCCGTAGCTATTTTGGTGCAGGGGCCTCTCAAGGAGGATGCTTCCCCTCGTTCGGCTCTCCCATCGATGTGCCCACGGACACGGATAGTGACGCTGAGGCTGCTGATGGCGGCGCTGGACAGCAGATGCGGACCGACTCGCAGCGCGACCCCGAGAGGGTGGCGGCGCGGGGTCGACGGGCGGCGCAGCAGCAGAGCCCGGTGGGCCTGGCGGGGTGGCGGCACTCGCCCGAGGGGGACCCTGGGTGCTGGGCTGCCAGGACGCGTGCGTGGACCGTGTGCTGGGCGCGCTGAGGCGGCAAGGCCGGTGGGGCTCCTCGACCACCTGCCCTCGGCCGAGCAAGCGGGTTGAGGCGCCCGGCGGAGGAACCCGCCCGTCAGGGTCCGCCCGCCTGCTCCCCTTCTCCTCCTCCTCCTCCTCCTCCTCCTCCTCCTCCTCCTCTGGAGCCTCTGGAGCCTCTGGAGCCTCTGGATCCTCCACGTTCCCAGCGATTCGCCAGAAGCGAGCCAGTAGGAGGGCGTGGGACGAGGGAGTCGGCACCCAACGGGCTGTGCGCCACAGGGGGGGGCGCGGCGGCACCGAGGCTTGCGAGGAGGCCGCAGGAGCGCGGAGGGGGCGCTTCCGCATGGCGCGTGCGTGCCTCGCCTGGCCCCAGCGCGCAGCAGGAGCAGATCGCCAGCAGGAGGGCCTCGAGAGGGGGCGCCCGTGACGGCAGCACGGGGAGCTGGGGCCCGTTCTGAGGCGACGGGGCCCCGAGAGACGCGGCCGATGAGTACGGGAGGCGCCCAGAGGCCCGCGGTTCAGCGAAGGCAGCCCCGGCCCACAGAGCAGCCACAGCAGGGTTCCTGCTGGGAGGCGCCACGGGGTCAGGGGACGAGGAGAGCGCGGCTGGAGGCCCGTTCGCGGATCTTTGACCACACGGACCTGGACGGCTATGCGGACTTGGAGTTGCAAGGAGGAGATGGCGGCCTCTCCAGCTGACAGCCCTGCCAGCCCGGCATCCACGCGGGGTGGCGCGGTGGCCAGCGTGGCCTTGCGGTGGCAGCGGCAACGTGGCAGGCGGCGACTGACGCTGAGGCCTAGGCGACTCGCCGATTGCGGCGCAAGCCAGAGTGCGAGTGCGAGTGCCGAGCAGGTCCTGAGAGGAGCGCCGACGCGGGCCCAGGAGGGCACCCTGGAGGTGCGGGAGGCGCGGCCAGGGCCGGGCGCGCGAGGCCATGGCGCAGCCGCTGGCCGAGGCCCCGCCGCGGCAGCGCCTGCGCTGAGCGCGGGCCGAGGCGAGTCGCCAGGAGCCTGCGCCGCTGCAGGCGAAGGGGGTGCAGCACCACGGGCCTTAGCTGTCCTGATACGCACGTGTCGACACGCAGCACGTTCCGTGTTCAGAACGTCCGTCTTAACGCGCTGCGCGTTGGCTCGTCACGTGTTGGCCCTACCTTTGGCGAATGCATCGCGCCACCGGTTGCATCGTGTGCCTCGTCTGCTCTGCCTACGCCAGCCGCCGCACGGAGGGCCTGGCGAGGGCTTGCCCAGAGCGCTCCGAGCGGCCAGGCAGGGCGGAAACCGAACGCCACCGCCGAGCGGTCCGCATCCGTCACGGGATCTACCCCACGGACAATTGGCTGCTCGGCCAGGTGGAGCAAGAGGGCTGCGGCGGCATCATTTTCGGCGTCTCGGCGCGTCCTGTCCCACGGTCTGGGGCGGGTCGGGGTGGCGGCCCCAGGGCACGTCCCCTAGGAAGGGATGGTGCAGAGCTGCCGTGGACTGCGCTGCGTGGCGGCCTCAAGGTACGGCCCACGTGAGGCTCGGCCGAGGCCTCACTGGCGTGTCGGCTTCAGGGTGGTACGGCGCGGAGTGAGTGGGGCGACGGCGGCCGTGGTCGCCACCAGCAGGGTCAGGACATCGGCATTGGCGATAGCTGCGCGTGCAGTGGGCAATGATTAATTGGGCCCCGCATAGGACAGAAAGTGCCGCACACACAGACACAGACACACACACACACAACCACACACACACACGCACGCACGCACGCACGCACACACGCACACACGCACACACGCACACGCACACACGCACACACGCACACACGCACACACGCACACACGCACACACGCACACACGCACACACACACACACACGCACACGCACACACGCACACACGCACACACGCACACGCACGCACACACGCACACACGCACACACGCACACACGCACACACACGCACACACGCACACGCACACACACACACACACACACATACACGCACACACGCGCACACGCACACACGCACACACCCACACACGCACACATGCACACACGCGCACACACGCACACGCGCACACATGCACACACGCGCACACACGCACACGCTCACACGAGCACACGCGCACACGCGCACCCGCGCACCCGCGCACCCGCGCACATGCGCACCCGCGGACCTGCGTACACGCGCACACGCGCACACGCGCACACGCGCACACGCTCACACGCGCACACGCGCACACGCGCACACGCGCACACGCGCACACCCGAACACGCGCACACGCGCACACGCGCACACGCGCACACGCGCATTCGTGCACACGCGCACACGTGCACACGCACACACGCGCACGCGCACACGCGCGCACGCGCGCACGCGCGCACGCGCACACGCGCGCACGCGCGCGCGCACACGCGCGCTCGCGCGCGCACGCGCACACGCGCACGCACGCGCACGCGCACGCGCACACGCACACGCACGCGCGCGCTCGTACGCGCACGCGCACACGCACACGCACACGCACACGCACACGCACACGCACCCGCGCACGCCCGCGCACACGCACACGCACACGCACACGCACACGCACACGCGCACACGCGCACACGCGCATTCGTGCACACGCTCACACGCGCACACGCGCACACGCGCGCACACGCGCACACGTGCACACGCGCACACGCGCACACGCGCACACGCGCACACGCGCACACGCGCACACGCGCACACGCGCACACGCGCACACGCGCACACGCGCACACGAGTACACGCGCACACGAGCACACACGCACACGCGCACACGCGCACACACGCACACATACGCGCACACGCACACACGCACGCACGCACACACGCGCATACGCACACACGCACACACGCACACACGCGCACACGAGCACACACGCACACGCGCGCACACGCGCGCACACGCGCGCACACGCGCGCACACGCGCGCACACGCGCGCATGCGCGCGCGTACGCGCACACACGCACGCACTCGCGCGCACACGCGCGCACACGCGCACACGCGCACACGCGCACCCGCGGACCTGCGTACACGCGCACACGCGCACACGCGCACACGCACACACGCGCGCGCACACATTCGCACACACGCACACACGCGCACACGCGCATACGCGCGCACAGACGCGCACACACGTGCGCACACGCGCGCACAGACGCGCACACACGCGCACACACGCGCAAACGCGCGCACACGCACACGCGCACACACGGACACACGCACACACGCACACACAAAACCACACACAACCAACCACGCTCAACCATCACAACCAATACAACCAATACAACCAACACAACTAACACAACCAACACAACCAACACAACCAACACAACACACAACCCACAACCTAACACACAACACACAACACGCAACACAACACAACATAACACACCGCAACACAACCCAACACAACACAATGCAACACAACACAACACAACATAACACAGCACAGCACAGCACAGCACAACACAAACCACACACAACACTTACAACACACAAACACATGAACAACACACACAACACACACACAACACACACACACACGCACACACTCACACACACACACACGCACACGAGGTTCCACACGCATCGGGCTCCACACGCAAGGGGTCATGGGATTCCACACACCGGGATTTTCACACACCAAGTGTTCCACATGTTCGGACATTGTGTGATATATGCGTGGGTGTGTTGAAACTCATTGTCTTGAGCACCACTGAAGTAGAGGGGAGTGTGGGGATGTAATGGGGAAGGAGGGAGGGAGGAGATATTCAGAGGGCTGCGGAGGTTTTCGGACGGTCTCAGAGGTATTCTTGAATGTCTTCAGATGTGTTCGAACGACGGAGGAGCGAGGGAGGCAGGAACGTCCACGATTCGACCAATTCGACGATGCGTGCCGATGTCCGCGCCGGGCCTCAAGTCGATCGGTTCGAGTCCGCGCTTCCAGGAGCGACCTCCCTACAGATGGGACTCGGCTCGGCCGACTCGGCCATGCTAGCGGTTCGATCGATCTACCTGTGAGGATCGGGAAGGACGACCGTTGAACAGCCACGGGACGGGAAGGAGGTGGGTGGGGTGGAGTGTCTGGCTGCAGGGCCTGCCCGCTGTGCGGCGCGCCACAGCGCCGCCCCCACTGTCGATCCTCTCGCGCCGGGGAGCGAGCGCGCACTGCAGAGGTGCTGGTGACGCTCAAGGACGAGGTCGTGGCGAAGGCCCAGGCTGCACGCGGCCCCCGCTTGCCCGCGCCCCAGGTGCCCCTGCGCATCGCCTCTGTTTGCTGGAGAGCTTGCAAGGGGTGCATTCGTCTGGGCAACATGGCATGATGGTTTCCAGGCTCTGGGCGCAACACTCGCGGGCACGGCGTGAATCGTTGCTTCCCCGGCCTGCGTGGCCCACGGCGGCATCGGGACATGTGACAGTGTGCGGAGCTGTTCAGGTATGGAGTGTGCCTCGTCGAAATATGCTCCTCATTGTCCCCATCGTCTTCACCTCCACGCCCTCATCCTCCTCATATTTTTTCGTTTTTCTTGTTTACGCCAGCCAGTGGCACTAGCGAGAAGCTGCCTAGAGGGCCTTTTAGGGGACGAGCTGAATCCGGCTGCGTAAGAAAGAGAAGCATCATTCAAGAGTACGGCGCAGCACCGCGGTCCTTGCGAAAAAGAGTACCAGCATGCGAACTGAAGAAGTTAGCGACGGGTTCTCTGTGTGCAGAGCCAGACGAAAGCTGCGGACAGCGCGCGAACTACGGACGTATTCCCCATAGGCTACCACAAGCCACAAATAAGCCAGGGAACCTGCTCGGACCACTCAGGACGGGTGCTCTAGTGCTGCGCAGCGCCGCACAGGCTTCCTTACCACAGTCGAGTCCAGCTGGAAGGAATCAGACTTGCCGAGCGAGGGTTCGGATTTCTTTCGAAACGGCTTGGGAGACCGCGACTGCGGACCTATAGGGCGTCATCCACCACGGAGCACATGGCACAAGCAAGCTTGCTTTGTTTCACTTGTGATACGGTGGAGGCGTTTGTTAAGGAACAGTCCCAGGAGGCCACAGACACTGGAGGATTCCTTATCCAATGAAGGCGGCGGTGATATCCATGGCCGATCCACGATTGGCTTTCCACTGGCTTCCAGACCCTGGATTCCTTATCGAAGGCTTCCTTCTCCAGTGGCCCCACCGTATTCTCTCCAGGGCCCACTGCATGGTGGCCGTCGGAGCAAGGATCGGGGGCTGCAGCGCTGCAGGCCGAGGGGCTTGCATACTGGTGGGCCTGGATTGGCCGCGGCCGCGCAGCGTCAGGCACAAAGCACTCTCGGGAGCAGCTTGTCGTGGCATGGGCAGCAGGGCTGGACCTAAAAACGCTGTTTCCCTGGACTTCGGCTGTGTTTTTGTTTTTCGGTTCGGCAGGGAGGCACAGAAAAACAGGCAGCGCAAAGCAAACAACAAAACGAACAGAAAACGAACAACAACGTCTAGGTCCAGCCCTGATGGGCAGGCCTGCTCCTCGGCCCCTTTGCACGGATGCGCAAGCTCGACTTGCCCGACGGCGGGATCGTCAGCTCACCGACCATGATCTTCCTTCTGGCCCGGTGGACAGCGACCACTGGAGGAAAATCTGTACAGCAAGCGTTTAGCAGCCACTTCGCACGACCCCCCTCCACCCGCCGGCCTTAACATTGAACAAGCGCTCACAGAGAAGTGGGGCCGAACAATATTGAGCCCAGCATCTCGAACGCAGTGCTTGCCCATGAGAATGACGGTTGGGTCGAGGGGGGATTGTGTGGTTCTTTCTAGCTCGGGCGTTGTTGTTGCAAAGTTTTCCCTTGCCAGTCGGAGGACCCGGGCGGGGTCCAACGGCTCTTTCCGCCGCTGAGGTCCTCGGGGGCCGCATAGCTTCTGGGCAGGCACGCAGGCGCATGGCGGTTCGGTCGCCGCCGCAACTGGGAGACTGACGAAATCGCGAGCACTGCGGGTGGCTTCTGGTTGCCCGTGCGGCTCGGAGAAGTCCAACGCGTCGTGGGCTCCCTCTGAGGACGAGCGGCGCCGCCTGTTCAGATCTGGTCAGCTCACTCCAGCTGTGCGCCTCTCTGCTCTGCATCGTGCTCCCGGGGCCCGACGGCTACGAGCAGTGAGAGCCGGAGCTCCGATTGTCGGGCGCGACGCGCCAACCACGTCCTGGCCCCCGAGCATCAACGTTCTTCTCGGCCTCCCGTCCCACGAGGCAGAGCGCCGCGGCATCAGCTTGCAAGGCGCTGGCGTGTCGCAGGGGCTGCCGCCGCGTCACGCTGAGCAGACGCTCCGGACCGTAGCCAGGAGGAGGAGGAGGAGGAGGAGGAGGAGGAGGAGGAGGAGGAGGAGGAGGAACAGGAGGAACAGGAGTGGAGTGGAGTGGAGTGGAGTGGAGTGGAACCCATCGCGAGTGCGATCCTGACTAAGCCCCGACCTCATAGCACACCCTCGAACGCCAGACCTGCGCCAGCCTGCCTCAGGACCTTGGGATATGAAGCCCACGCTGTCCTGTGAGAACTCCCTTGCCATGTGCCGAAAGTGGCCTGCCGTAACCATACACAACACTGCGCATGACAGTACAGAAGAAAATCAAATACCGTTCAAAGCTGCAGAATACACGTTCACATACCCTTCATCTCACATTTGCTTGCACTCCTGCTGCTCCCTACTTCGGGTGGCGTCAGCCCAATCTATCACAGCCGAGCCGCTGGGCAGGAAAGAAGCGGCCTGTCCTCCCCGTAGAGTCTCAGCATCTCGTACAAGTCGCGCTCTAGTAACACTGTTCTCCCAATCGTTGAGCTCAGAACTCTCTCCCCCCGTGTCGAACGCCCTGGTCGCAGCACTGTTGCTGATCACGTCGGGCTGCAACTTCGCCCCCGACTTCTCGCACACACTGTGAACAGGATGGTGACTGGGGGTGGAGGCCGACGACCATTTCGCTTCCAACCACGCCTTGGCGATGCACGCTCGGGCGGCCCACCACACTGCTGAATTCGATGATCCACCAGGTCGCAGGGCAGCAGCGTCGGCCACGGCGGCGGACGGCGAGACGACGTTGGCGTCGGACTCGTTCTCCTCGAGCTCGGCGTCCAGCCGACTGGGAAACGTTCCCAAGCCCCCAGGGCGAGTGCGCCCCCTGGGGTCGACGCGGGCAGGAGACGGGGGAATGGCATTCGCCCCCGTCCCCCCCCAGCCCCCCATGTAAGAGGCCCCATGGGGTGGGCACTGGCCTGCAGCAGTCTGCGCGTCCAGCGACGCTCCCGCGGCCCCTGCAGCAGGGCAGTGATCCCCCGTAGGGGCCCTCACGTCGGCGCCCGTCGCCTCTGCAGCAGCAGCGCCCGCGGCGCCCTCGGCTGGGCAGTCATCCCCCGTAGGGGCCCTCTGGGCTGCGAGCCCTTCCGCCGCCGCTCCGTGCACCTGGCCGCCGACCACCGCGACCGCGCCTGAGGAGAACACCGTGGTCCCGCAGGTGCAGACGAGGCCCTTCGGAATGGGCACGAAGGCGGGGGCTGACGAGCGCATGCGGGAGCAACCAGCTGCCGCCAGCTCCGTCGGCGCGTCCACCTCTGCCTCATCGGCCTCAGCCGCCTGCCGACGCGCCACGCGAGCCTCGATCCTCGGGCCGCGTTCCAGCTGGCGCAGCACCTGGACCGAAGCCGTCGCCAGGCGAGCGCCAGGAGCATCGGCGTGCAACGCGACGTTGCGCCTGAGCTTCTCCTCACCGCTTGGCGACCTCCCTTCCAACCACGCACGGAGGGCAGGCGCCAATGCGAGCACGCGCTCCGCCAGCTCGGGGTGGCGGAGGAGGAGGAAGGAGGAGTTGGCAGGAGGGAGGAGGTGGAGGGAGGAGTGGGGAGGAGGAGGGAGGGAGGTAGGAGGAGGAGGACGCGGAGGAGGAAGAGGAGGAGGAGGAGGAGGAGGAGGAGGAGGGGCTCCTCCTCCACCTCGCCTCTGCCATGCTGCGGCGAGCGGCGCGCGCAGCTCGCGGCCGCCGCCGCCGCCGCCGCGCCCCCCCCGCGGCCGGGAGGCGCTCACGGCCGAGGAGATCATGGACCCGCTGGAGCAGGTGGTGCAGGCGCCCGCGCCAGCTGGCCGGGCGCCCGCGGGTTCAGAGGAGGAGAGCCCAGACATGTCCGCGTCGTGACAGCAAACAGGACGGGAGGTTTTTCGCAGGTTTCGGCTTCTGGGGGCCCTCACCAGGCCCGGGACCGTCAGAAAACGACTCAGGGTGAAAAGCCGTGCCCTGGGAAAGGGTCGAGATTTCGGGGCACCGCCGAGGTACACCCCCCCCTAACGTGGACTACCTACATAACGTAACCCAGCCCCTGGTGACACCGAGCCCGGCCCACGCGAATTGGGCGTGACACCTGCATTCTGGTGACGCGCCAATATGTGTCTAGTTCGGCTATGGATATGCCATGTTAGGGGGGTCTTGTACCAATACCGCTGCCGAGGCTCGGGAGGGCCTGCGATCTTCGGGCCGTTCCTCGGAAAGCGAGGTCGGGGAACCCATTCGTAGCCGAGGCTCGCCGTGGCTCGTGCCAGGATGCTGCTTTGCTGAGGGTCTGCGCTGACCCGGGTCATCGGGCCCGCCGCCCCCTTCCCCTTCTTCCCCCTCCGGAGAGCTTGGCCCTGTCGGTTGCGCAGGTCCGGAGGAGGTACGCAGTACCGGCGCGCGCGCGGGGGCACGAGCGGGGCTGCCCCACGCGAATAGGTCGGGCTATCGGCCAGCACCTTTCCCCTCCCCCCCACCAGAAAGCCCCAGGGCATTTCCGATACAAAAAATCATTTTGCTTCGAGCGATCCCCACCGAAACCTTCGGCGTTTGTTCCCAACGGTTTCGCGCGCCTACTGGAACGATGTGCGCGGGGCCTGGCGGTCTCGGCCAATGCGGCGGCCGGGCCAGGTCGTGAATTGATGTCTTCCGAAAGTCTAGCAACCTCAGGGCCCCTGACGAAAGAAACCGAAGCAAGTCCTTGGAGCGACACCAGCCCCTAAAACGCGTCTTGCGAGACCCCAGAACTTGTTCGGCGAGAATATGCAGCCTGTTGAACGAGGAAGAGGAGGAGCACCAGCAGCACGAGGAGGAGGAGGCGGACGACGAAGGAGGAGGAGGAGGAGTTGATGAGGCGGACCTCTCATCCCTGCTCCTGCTCTGGACGCCCCGTCCTCCTCTAGCGACGGGGCGCACGTCGCGTTGGATGAGACGCCGTGAAGTGGCGGCTGGCGTATACGTACCCATCGGTCGTTGAAAGTAGGTATTTTTGGATTGCCAGATTACAATCTACTTTCAGCGCCTTCCTACTTCAAGAGTCGAATGGTTTTCCCTCTTCCTTCCTCTTCAGGAGGCGGGCGGAAACCCAATCTATTTCCAACGCCTTCCTACTTCATGTTTCTACCTGCTTCTTCCGTCCGATGGGCAATATTGCGCTATATGATGTTCGGTTCGATTCTGGCCCAGTGTGCTATGTGGCACTCTGTTCTCTCATGCTCTGTTGTGGACGCGCCGCCGTGGCGTCGTGACGCCCTTCGCGTTCGGTATGTGTTCCAATCGGTCGCTGCTGCCACCCCCTGCTCGTTCCTTCGGCCAGCCTGTGCTTTTGGTGCGCATGTCGCGTGTGGTAGGCCGCCAGCACTTGTCACCTTCCACCAAACCACCCGAACCCAACCCGAAGGCTCAGATTTCCCCTCGATTTCCAGCGGGGGGGGGTCGGCAAACATCGAAAAAGCACCTGTGGAACCCTTACCCCCCCCCAACCCGAAATTCGGGTCTTCGGGTTGGGTTGGGGTGGTCTGGTGGGTTGTCAACTCGGTCTCTGCTGAGTTCTACTCTGTCGCGTTGTGTTCGGTTTCTGTTCTGTTCTATGCGCATAGTATGTTTGTTTCTGTTCTGCTCTCGACGGGGCGGCGTGACGTCGTGACGACCGTCGCGTTTGATATGTCGTCTAATCAGTCGTTGCCGGGCTTGTTTTTTTTTTTCCTGTGGCCAGGCGCGGATGCTGCGTCTGTCAGTGCACCCTTAATTTGGCTTTGCTGTATGTTTTGCTTGATAAGGTTATATCTCTATCTGCTATGCTGCAGTATGATCTGTTATGTTGTCGACGGGACCGCGTGGCGCCGTGACGCCTGTCATGCTAGATACGTCGTCCGATCGGTCGTTGCTGCACCTGTTTATACCTGTGGCCGGGCTGACCTCGGCGCGCACATCGCGTTTGATTGTGTTATGGTACGGCCTATTATGTCATGAAGTTCCTTTTCAAGTTTGTGCCTCTTCGGTGAAGCACGCTATTTTATGTTCACTTCTGTCTCTGTCATTGTACGATATTTTATGGTATGACATGCTATGCTCTACGGCACCATGTTATGGCATGTTACGTATGTTCTGTCAGGTCCGGTCATACTATGTGATTATGTGTGATGCGGTTTAGGGTATGCTCAGTTCGCTTTAGTATAGTGCATAACCTGAAAGTCAACCACCTTATACCTAACTCGTTGACGTAGGGGTAGTAGTAGTAGTCCGACAACTCTGGTATGTTATGCTGATTACGGTGTACTCAAGTCGTTAAGTTTAGGTGTCGTGGCAATGTTTAATTATGTTGTGCTCTATTGTGTCTATTCTGTTCTCGGCGGGCCAGCGTGACGCCGTGACGCCTGTCACGACAGATAAGCCGTCGGATCGTTCGTTGCTGCGCCTGTTTGTACCTGTGGCCAGCCTGGCATCGGCACGCACGTCGCGTTTGATTATATAGTAGTACACTATATGATGTTGTGCTGAAATGCTTTGGCATGATCTGATATGAAATGCCGTGGTGATGTGTTATGGAATGGTATGCGCTGCCATTGTGTGGAATGGTATGTTATGTTATGTTACGCTATGCTCAGATTTCCCCTGTTTTACTTCTGCGGTGTGAAGTGTTATGTTATGCCCTGTATGTCACATGATGTCACTACATGCGTTGTCGTTACGTGCCCTGTCATGTCATGGTCTGACTTGTTATAACATGCTACGCGTTGTGTTTATGGTGTTATGGCGCACTGCATTATGGCATTATTGGCGCTCCGCGTATCCCCACCAGCCTTGCGCTCATTTAGGCCGTGGCGCCTAAATGAGCCTTCGCCGCCCGACCTGTTCCTCGCCGCGGTCGCGATCAAACACATCCCCACCAGCCCATCCAGAAACGATGCCCATGAGAGTTGGCGGGGGGAGAGAGCAGGAGACGCGCATAGTAAAACAGCGAGGGAGGCTCGGGAGGCTCCGTGGCCATCTCGAGCCGTCTTGGAGCGGTCGTGGGGCCGCTTGGGGCATGTTGGGAGACATCTTGAGCCATCTTGGGCTATCTGAGCCATCTTGGAGGTCATGTGGGGCTTTCTGAGGTCGCTCGGGGTGGGTTCTTGGGTGCCTCTCGGGTGCCTCTTGGAGTCCTCTTGGGGCCTCTTGGGGCGCTCTTGGAGCCCTCTTGGAGACCTCTTGGGAGCCCTGGAGGGCCTCTTGGAGCCATCTTGGAGGCGGTCGGTCAAAAGAGGGGGGGGGGGGCTCGATTTACCTCCCCCTCCCTCGGAGGCCACGATCCTCGTGAGGGGTGTCAAACATTGACCCTCCGAGGGGCCGACAAAGGAGCCTCCAACACCTCGCGATCCTTCCAAAACAACCTCGGGGAGGGAAGTGGGAGGGCTCCCCTCCCCGAAGGGAAGAGGGGTTGTGGAAGAGGGAAGAGACCCTCGTTAGACCACCTGTCGCCCAGAGGGTTGGTGGGATTATACACTGTGGTATGTCGCGCTCTGTCATAATATAATGTGTCATGATATGAAGTATTATGATGTGATGCGGTGTTATGGTGTGATATGCTCTGCCATGCTATGTTACGTTATGGTGTATTGTGCCATGACATGTCATGTCATGATATGTGTCGTTATGAGGTGTGGTGTTATGCTCTGTTATGCTATGATATGCGATGTTACGGTGTGACATAGTATACGCGTTGTGTCATGGTATATGGTGTCATCAATGTTGCGATGCTAGATGTCATGCTATGTGTGCTGTGCTGCTGTGTTATGGTGTGGTGTATGCGGCCATGGTATGTTATGTTATGAGACGACATGCCACGGTATGCGATGCTATGCGTTGGTATGGTATGGTGTGTATGTTTCGATATGTCATAGCATACGTTGCTATGTTGCGTTATGATATATTATGTCATGGTATGTGGGGTTGTGGCATGCTCTGTGTTGATATGGTCAGTTATGTGATGGTTTCGTATATTACAGTTGTTTCGTCATGCAATGGAATGCTCTGTGCTAGTATGCTGTGCTATGGCATGCGCGGCTTTGTCATGGTGTGCTATGTTACGATATGTTATGCCATGCTATGGGATGTTACGCTCAGGTGGTGTGGTGTTATGCTCTGTTCTGTCATACCTCATGCTTTGGTTGCTGTGTTATGCTCTGCTATTTTGGAATTCCGGTCTGTCACGTTCTGATTCGTCGGCGCGAGGCGAGACACTCGGGGACATTCGGGGGACATGGGGATTTGGCGGCCGCAGTATGCAGAGTGACGCGAGGCGGGACAGTCGGGGACACTCGGGGGACGTTGGGGATCTGGCGGCCGCGGAATGCAGAGTGAGCGAGTCGGCGCCGGGACAGTCGGGGACACTCGGGGACACTCGGGGGACCTGGGGATCTGGCGGCCGCGGCATGCAGAGTGGCGCGAGGCGGGACAGTCGGGGACACTCGGGAGACCTGGGGATTTGGCGGCCGCGGTATGCAGAGTGGCGCGAGGCGGAACACTCGGGGACACTTAGGAGACGTGGGGATCTGGCGGTCGCGGTATGCAGAGTGGACGGGTCAGGAGGTCTGTTCTTAAAATCTAACGACCCCAACTTGTCGGGTGGGGAAAATAGATCTCCAGGTATCAGAGATCAGATGGGGGCGAATGTACCGCTACCGCTACAATTCTAATATATACATACAACATAACCAACATAAATACAGGCACCAACTTTCGGAGCTCCGCGCAGATTTCTTGGATCGGGGCTGGGCCCCCCCTTGCGGCGCCTCCAGCGCCGCCCCTGGCGCGCCCCGCGCGCCCAGGAGCGGGATCAGCGCAGATCCAAGGAATCCGCGCGGACCTCCAAAAGTTTATGCTTATGCAGTTTTGTCTTGCTAGGTTCTCCCTCGTTCTCGTCTTCTTTGGCCTTCTGGCAGCCTGTTGGGCCGTCTGGGAGGGCCTCGAGGCCAGCCCAAGAACCCCAAGCCGCTAAGATGCCATCGGATTCGCTTTGAGTTTAGCGTTCACACTTTTCCAAGGCGTCCCAGGCGTCCCACGAGGCCCCCAACACTGACTTCCAAGAGGCTCCAATAGGCCCCCAAGAATCTCCCGACAGGCCCCCAAGAGACCCCGAAGAGGCTTCCAAGAGGCCAAGAGGCCTCCGAAAGACTCCCCGAGAGACGCCGAGAGGCCTCCAAAGGGCCTCGTGACGGGATGGGCCAGAGGCCCTTTGACAATTGCCGTGCGTATGCATGTGCGCATGGATGCATCAATGCATGTGGAGCGTTCCAGAAAGGGCCTTGCCTTCGAGGATCAAAGGAGTTGTTGTCATCTCTTCCTCGGCGGAAGGCGGCGGAAGGGCGGCGGAAGGTCAGCGGAAGGAAAACGAGGCCGCCTCCGCCGGCGGAAGCTCAGCGGAAGGCGGCGGAAGTAAAAGATACGCCCCCAAGAGATGAAACAGTTTTTGGGTTCGGGGTTTCCGAAATCGCCCACGCGGGCGCGGGCCGAAATTCCGGTCGACTTGGCATCACATCGAGACGCTGCGGTCCGCGCTTCGGGGACGCGCACGGGCCTCTGCCCCGATTCGGGACCTTGGGAGGTGTGCCCCGCTCTCGCTTCTGCGAGCAGCGCCGACGTCGAGAACTTCTGCCCGCGCGCATGTGTGTGTGTGTGTGGGCGCGCGCTTGCACGTAATGAACGGACGGAGGCCCAGAGGTTGACACCAACACCAACATGGGCGGTGTGCTTCCATCGAGGGAAGGTGATCCCGATCTCGGCGGTGGTGGTGATATTCGGGCTTCCCGGGTGGCCGAAATATTACCACCAGCATCATAATCCAGGATCGTATTTTCCCGGAGAGGCCACCCCTGGTGTTGGTGTTGGTTCCCCTTTCCGAACGGGGTGAGAAGCCAAACGTGTTCCTTGAAGCGCGTCCTTTTCCCGACCTCGAGTCGCGTCCCTCCCCGGACGCGCTTGCCACAGGACGCCGAGAGGGTCTCCCAGACGCTCGTCGTGAGGGGCAGGCCAAAGGTGGAGGACGGCCACCCCCCGCGAGCTGGCATGCCCCCCGCGTTCCGCACTTCGGAGCAGGGGTGGCATGGTGGCGCCATCTGTGAAACTCCCGTGCCACTCGTGCCCTCACGGCTTTGAAGTTCCAACTGATGTTTTCGAGTCCGCATCGCAGCACCTCTAGGATTACGACGCTGATTCTGACATATGGGCCTGGTCGGCCCAGCATGGTTTTTGATGGAAAACTCTGCTTCGCCCAAAACACCTTTTCGTCATGGCCCCTCCCCCTTTCGTAAGGGTCAGAGTTGAGTTTCTCATGGGCCCGTCGCCCTGTTGGGCTGAGGACCATGGACGTGCCCGCGCCCGCGCGGTGCGCTACGACGCCGTGGTGCCGTGCCATGGTGCCATGCCGTGGTGCCGTGTCGTGCCGTGCCACGCCGCGGTGCCGTGGTGCCGTGTCGTGCCGTTCGCGCCCGCGTTGCTCGGGCCATGCCGTGGTGCCGTGCCGTGCCGCGGTGCTTTGCCGTGCCGTGGTGCCGTGTCGTGCCGTGCCACGGTGGCGCCGTTTCGTACCATGGCGGGGCCATGCCGTGCCGTTGTGCCGCGCCCAAGCCGTCGTAGTTCTACGCCGCGTTGCGGCGCCGTGTCGTGCCGTGATTTCGTGCCGCGTCGCAGTGTTGTGGTTGTTGCTCGCCGCTACGTGTCTCTTAGGCGGGGCCTTCCTCTCCCCTTTCTATCCCACCCTTGCTACCCATCTCCTCCTGCTCCTCCTTACTTTTGGGGGCACATCATTGGTGTCTTACTCATACTGTCCTACCCTCCCTGTTAATGTATTGGCCTTCGGCCCATCCCGCCACCGTGCCTGGGTTGCGGCCTTGATGGGATGTTCGTTGGGTTTTCTTGGAGGCTTTTCGGGTGTTTTTTTGAGGCAGTGTCGAGGCGTCTTGGGAGCCCCAGGAGGGCCCCAAGAGGGCACCCAGGAGGGCCCCGAGAGGGCCCCAAGAGGGCCCCAAGAGGCAGGGGAATAAGTGTCCTAGACACCCCCTTGAAACGAAGCCCTCAGGACACTTGTAGTGGAGCCAATTTCTCGGTCCCTTGGGGCCTCGTGGGAGCCTTTTGGGGGCCTCTTGGGGGCCTCTTGGGGCCTCTTGGGGCCTCTTGGGGGCCTCTTGGAGCCTCCCTGGGCCGTCTTCGGGGCCTCTTCTTGGGCCGTTTTGGTGCGGTCTTGGAGGCTTCTTGGACCGTCTTCAACGCCGTGGGGGCCACCAAGTCGTATATACGAAAGTGTAAATCAATTCGTTTGCCGATTTGCTCCGCCCAACGCTTCAATCTCGTGCGAGGTGTCCATTGAATTTGGAATGCACTGTGTCTGTGGGTCCTCAGCCATTTGGGCCACTCAAAGAAGTTCTATGAACCAATACACTGCTACATTTGATGCACGATCTGAACATAATGTAGTTCTCGTCACGAGATATGAGTTCTGATGGTGAAGATTGGATCTCGACCGTTCCACGTGCTATCAGTGGCGATGACGATTGGATTCAGACAGCTCGTCGTGGACACCCTGCCGATGCGGACCATGCAGGTTCCCAGGACGATGGCGCTGAATACGAATCGTGGCTTCCAGAGAGCCAGACAGCAGGAAATCCAGCCCATCAGATTGTACCAGTGGATGTTCCAATGGATTTTGTAAAAGATGATGCGGTACCGAAGCCTGTTGATCATAAAAACGTGATCGAGACAGCACTTGCAGGAGCTTCTGCGAGAACAGTTGGGACCGTCAAGCAAACTGCATCGGCCTCGAAAGGCCGCGCGGAGTCAGACAAACACCAGGCACTTGCAGCTCGCATGGTTTGCCCGTCAAAGGAGGAAGCTACGAGTTTGTGCAGCACGTCTTCGTTGGCCACCCATGTGGGATGTTCCAGGCAACACTTGTATCCAATGATGTATTATTTCGCGTGTGCGGCTTACGACACAGTCAGAGAAGCCATGTCTATGTTTGTACAAAGGTCTATACATCGTATGAAACAGAGAGTGCGAGGTCATTTGGTGCAACCAATATGCGCCATTAGGTATCGTAAATACGACGGCACGAGGTGCAAACACTTGAGGGTGCACTCGCTCATTCGAGACGGCGATAATGATTTCAATGAGTTCCAACACAAAGGTGCCCGCGAGCTTTTTGTAACGGAGGCGACGTTCGTGATGGCATACCGCGTGATTCGGAATGGAGTTGAGAAGACGATCATAATGCGACTTCCCCAGCCGACACGTCTCCAGGCCATCAACAGCACGAAGGCAGAGTGCATCGTCCAAGCATTGCGTCATCTCAACTTGCCTTGCGACGGAGCAGTGGACACAAGTTTTATGAGGGTGATCAACGCGTTCGTGTGCGACGGCTTCTCTGGGAACTTGCGGGCTGAGCGTTTCTTGTTGAACGAGGCCTCTGGGAGGACAGGTCTCGGTCTGCTCTGCGACGCCCACAGGAAAGCCACTGCGTCGACACTGTCATTCAGCACAATCAAACCATTGGACACACAATTGATCCGATGTGCCCTCACTTTGCAGGGCGGTGCGATGTGCGATTTTCGCAAGGAGATGCGGCAGCTACTGAAGGAGCAGCTCGTAGTTATCAAGTCTGGGCTTTGCAGCCGCGAGGCATCATTACACAGGGAACGTGTGTACGACTTGTTTGTACCAGGTGCATCGCCGAGTGACAAGTATCGTCGTGAGTTGATCGGGAAGTTGTTCAATGGAGACATCCGCCGCCGTGGGCGGGTCGAACACTATTGCAATGGGTGTTGCTCGTCCTTCAAAGAAACGCTGAGGCTCATGTGCGGCGAGGGTATGCAAGCCCTGTGCGGGGCAGGCGTGCCAGTGTTGCAGAGGTCCAGTTGGACTGGCACGAGCGCCTGCATCAACTCCATCGGCCTGATCTCTCACGTCCACGGGCTCGCGCAGCAGGCTTGGATGCGATCCGTGCCAGGAAGGGACTATAAGCCACGACGGGGTTGCCAGGCCCAAACGGCGAGAGCGACAGGCGACGTCCAAGGCGGCCCAGGCAACCCAGGCACCGCTGGAGCAGATGCTGCGGACGATGACTTGCAGCAGGCCGGAGAGGGCGGCGACGTTTCTGTCTGGCGCCAGGGCGCCGAAGACAGGGTCAAGGACACCAAGAGTTGGATTTTCGGCGGCACGTTCGAGGACGACTTGATCATTGCTCGCGTCCAGTACGGCCCCACTGAGAAGCTGATGCTGAAGCAGTTGGCAGTGTCGGGTATAGAGTGGGAGCGGAAACAGCTGGTGAAGTTTCTCCGCGAGGGCGCCCGCACGTACCAGCTGTGGGAGGCCTACCGTGGCCAGCCAGAGACCGATGTTAAACACGAGGTCACGGACTTGATGTGTAGCCCAGATGGTTGGAGCACCCTGAAGGACCAGACGGAGCTCCAGGGGATGAAGCTGTACATACTCTTGGCTCGTATGGCTGCTGCAACGTACGAGCTAGTCGAAGTTCCCCATCGCTGGTGGCCCTACAAGACGTTCGCGTCATTATATGATGATGGGGTTCTTGCGGATTTGAAGAATGCTTCGCAGTCCACGTGTTGCCTGGACCAGTTCACGGCGGACTACGTCGACTACTGCGGCAACTCTGTTGGGGGCTCTTGCGCGAGGGCTGAGCTCATGGCGCTGCTGAGCGTGATGGAGTCCGACACGGGGTCGACGGAGAGAGAGCACTCCACGAATGAGAGGCGCAACAAGTTTCGCGTCCAGACCCACGAGAAGCACTTGGACGAGCTCTCATCATGGTTTACATGTCGCAGGTGTTCCACGGACCGTAGAGATGTGGGTTGTAACTTGGTTCAGCGCAGACGCCCACGCGGCGACGACACTGCTGAGCAGGCAGGCCCTGGGCAGAAGCCGTCCGTGAGGAGGTATTCTTGGACGTGGAGGGCGTTCCTTCATGTGGAGTTGAAGGGGCGCTTCATGACGGCAGAGACCGCTGCCGAGGTGAGCAAGGCGTATCGCGCTCTGTCGGCCGAGGAGAGATCCTTCTATGAGGAGTTGGGAGAGCTCGCGGCGTACCAGAGGGCCGCAGGGCAGCCGAGCTTTCCAAAGTACAGGAAGCCTCGGTCGGGCCAAGAAGGCCAGGGTGGTGGAAGCGCGCGCCAGCCGCTTCCGCTCGAGGACAACATTGGGCAACCTGGAAGCCATGGCTCCGATCAAGACGGCACCATTGCAGACGGGCCTGGACCCCCTGCCCACATCGACGGTGAGGAGGCATATCGCCCGTACGGTCGCATCTTGATGGAGGCGCAGTTGGTCCTCAGCCGCGAGCGTGCTCGGGTTGCCGCTGAGGACCGTGAGGAACGAGCCAAGGTGGAAGAGCTGCGGCATAATTCGAAGAGAATCGTTGATGGAGAGGCGCAGTCGTGGCAGCTCGTCGGCGGGTCTTCCTCGACCTCGGAGATGGCTGCGCCTCGAGATGAACTTACAGCTGGGCCGTCCCCAATGATCGCGATGACGTGGAACCGTTCTGCGGAGACGGTTCGAACAGCTGCCCTTCAGCATTTGGTCAAGACCACGCAGAAGGCGAACGGGGAGCGGTGGCATTCGATGCATCACTATATTCGTTACGAGGACGCCCCTAAGCTTGGCAAGGTTCCCACGAATCGGCGACGCTGTTGGGAAGCCCAGATATGCATCTGCAAGGGCGGAGGGCTGTTCTTTGATGGCCTGATGAGCAAGTTATTGATGTCCCTCCGCATCTGTTCTCGAATGAATGAGAAGTTCCACCCCCTACTGAAGAGTGGCCACTTGGTTGCGCGCTTCGAGTGCGTCAATCCTGGACCCGCTGATCCTGCCCATCCTGGCGGCGATCCGTTGCCAGATGAGGTCTCGGAAGTTTGGCTACACGTGGCTATGTTCTACGACAGGCCGATCAGACCGACGTACATCGTGATGGGCAGGGAGCCCGACCGAGATGAAGCAGGCACCTTGGGCGTGGCTCCGTATTGCGGCCCACGCGACGAGGACCTCTACCCCGCTACGCAGCGGGAAGGTTTTCAATACATGGACGTCCGACCGACCACGAGGTCTTGGATGCTAACATGGTATGAGTTGGTATGCTTCCCCAAGCGTCTTCTACGACCATTCACACCCTGCCGTCTTCGAGTCAAGGCCATGGGCTTCGAGCCGACCGACCTCCTGAAGCTGGCCGTGCCGAAGGCGAAGCGGGCCCCTGCTGCTGGGGGCCGCGCGCCAGGAGGAGCTCGCGGAGCTCGTGGGCGGGGTCGCGCTGCCCGCGGCGCTGAGGCGCCAGGGCGAGGCCGCGCCAGGCGCGGCCGATCGGCGCGCGGTCGCGGCGCCGCTGGCGCTGAGGAGCCGCAGCCAGAGGCGGGTGCATCGCCGGACTCGGGCCTAAGCCTGAGGCGCTGGTTCAGCGACGCCGAGGTGGAGCCCGAGAATCGGCCCGATGGAGGTTCCGAGGGTCCGAAGCTCATAAGTAAACTGGAACGATTTGGAGGTGCTTGTTGTTTTCGGAGGCCGTCTGTAAAACGTTTCTTCTGTGATTTTACGGGGGGCTAAAGTACTCAAGTGCTGGGGTGCTCACTCAGGTGTTTAGGCCTGAAGTGTCTTCACGTTTTTATGTGTTTGATGCCCCGTGTGTCTGGTCCTTGGAAGGTTCGGCCGAGCTGGACCCTGGCGAGGACTCCGACTTGTTAGAGCCCGTCGACGTAGTCGAGTCGGATGCGTCGAGCGTCCACGGGGGGTCCGACTCCGACCACGGGTCCATCTGCGAGGCCGACCTCGAGAAGGCGCTGCATGAGATGGAGGGCGAGGCCCAGCATTACGAGCCTGCTGTTGACCCTGGGCTTCCTGGCGCCGAGCCTGCTGTCGACCCCGTGCCTCTCCCAGCGGCCTCGGACGGCGACTTGGTTGTTTTCGAGCTCGAGGGGGTGCTGCGGGTCCACAAGGCTGGCGTCAGGAGCCCTCCGCAGTATGTTGTCAGAGTTTTCGGTTATGGGTCAGAAGGTTTGTTGCGATATTATCCCAAGAAGGGTCAGATTGTGGCTGAATGTAAAAGGCGCAAGGGTTGTTTCAAAACGAAGACTGTGAAACCAAGCGAGGTGGCCGCTTTCATGGGCCAGGGCAGGTGCGTCGGCTTCCTTTTGGCATGGTTGGTCTTTGCCGCCCTCCGTCACGAGAAGCAGTTTGATCACGTGTACTGCCCAGGCCCGACCATCGGCGAGCGATTGCAGTGCCGCAGGCGGGCTCGGCTGTTCATGCAGGCGCCCGAGGTTGCGGGCCTGTTCGAGGTCGAGGCGCCGAGGTGCGCAGGAGATACGGATGAGCCCCAGAGGGTACCTTAGAAAACAATGAAAAAACATTGGCATACACACAGCACTTGATATAGATGAGGGTTGAGTAGGAGTAGGAGGACCGTCCTGGAGCTCTCAGGGGCCATCTTGGATCTCTCAAAGGGCCGACTTGGAGCCATCAAGGGCCCCCTGGAGGTCCTCAGGGGCAGTCTTGGATCCGTCGAAGGCCGTCTTGGGCTTACGGGCCGTCTTGGGCTCAAGGGTCGCCTTGGGTGTACGACCTGTCTTGGGCCCTTGGGCCATAAGGCCGTCTTGGGCTTGAAGCATGTCTTGGACCCGTGGGCTCCGAGGCCTTCTGATAACCCACGAGGGCCGCCGTGGAGTTCAGAGCCGTGACCCCGAACATAACATAACAGACTCGTGCGGAGATCGGCGGTGCGAGGCCAAGGCGGTGGTGCCGCCGATTCGCCTCGGGCACCGTCTCGAGCGCCGTTGTTGTGCCACCCTCTCCCGATCATCGCCGTTGGGCGCTCGCGTAGGCGATCGGGGCGACGCCAAGCTCGCGCGCGGTGCCGTCGAGGAGCGCAGGAGCCGTCTGACCCCCCACACCGCTTATATTCTGGCCTGTGGCCCTATAAGACTCTAGGGGTGAACCATGTGTGAGGGGTGTGCCGACATGCTTGAGTGCGCGGTGTAGACATGCGGTTGTGTAGAAACGTACATGCACGCGCGCGAGCACGGAGCACGAGCACGGCGCAACAGCCGCGACAAGATATGGCCGTATTGTGGTTCTGGGATGTAACGGGTTGAATGGCTTTATTTGTTTAAGTGTTGGCGTGGGCTCTTGCGCTTAAGGCTTTAGTTTGCTTAAGGGGCTCCTGTGGGTTCTTAGACATAAAGGCAGCCGTGCAAATCTCAGGAGCTGTCTTCGACCCTAGGGCGGTGACCCCAAACGTAGCGCAACACACGCACTTGCGAGACTCCGCGTGTCCCTCTGCCTTAAGCATGCAGCCCCGACGCACTAGTCAGTCAAACCTACGCCTGGCGACCAATGCCCTAAGCCCGAACCCTTGGGCGCTAAGCCGCGCGCCCATAACCCCCAGCTCGAAGTCCTAAGCCGCAACATGTTGCCCCGAAGCCTCTAAACCCACGCCAGAAAGCGCAATGTCATAAGCCTTATGCCCCGCGCCCCATACCTGTTTTGCCTTGGGCCGTAAGCCCAGAACATTTTTACACATCGCTTTGGGTCCCATGCCCTAAGCCGTATGCATGAGTCATCGGCGTTGGGCCGTAGGGCCTAAGCCCTAAGCCTGGAAACCATGCGCTTTACGCCTTAAGATTTAAAATATTTAGCCATGGGGCTTGCGCCCGAAACCACTAGTCCGCAGCCCCATGCCCAGAGCTCAAAGCCCAAAGCTTCGAGCCCTTAGCGCACTGCCCCATGCTCAAGGCCGTAAGCCCCATGGGGGGGGGGGGGCAGATAGCGGGAGCAGGGAGCGGGAGCCTGGAGCGGCGGCAGGGAGCGGGAGGAGGGAGCGGGGGGGGGGGGGTGCAGGAGCGGGAGCAAGGACGGATCGGGAGGAGCGGGAGCAGAGGCGGTGAGGAGCGGAAGCAACGGGAGGATTTGGAGCAGGGAGCGGGGGGGAGCGGGGTCAGGTAGCGGGAGCAGGGGGCGGGAGCAGGGACGGATGTTGGGCCGATTCCCAACCAGGTGTCGCCCTGCATGGGCGACGCAGCGTCGACGGCCTCATCGACGACACCAACTGCTTTACGGAGTACTTGATGCCGCGCACAGTCCCCGTTGCAAGCTGCTCCGTGGTTAGGGTGTGGGGCCTGGGTTTGAAGACTTACGGCTTAGTGCTCGGGTGCCAGGGCTCACGGGTAATGGGTTAGGGCGTACGCTTGACGGCTGATGGGTTCGCGCTCAGGGCTTAGGGGCGGTGCTCAGGGTGCAGGATTTCGGGCATACGGCTTACAGGTCAGTGCTTGGCGGTCAAGGCACAGGGCTTAGGTGCGAGGGCTCAAGGCTCTGGGCGCAGGGCTTCTGGCTCAAGGCGTAGGGCAGGTGGCAGTCGGCTTAGGGCTTAGGGCTCAAGGTTACGGCTACGGTGCATAGGGCTTCAGGGGCAGGGCATATGGCTTAGGGTTTAGGGCTCATGGCAACGGGCATAGGGGGTGGAGCTGGCATGGTTTGGTCTTGGGGCTGTGGGCAGGGGGTCGAGGGTTGATGGCTGAGGATTTAGGCCGTGAGGCTAACCGTTTTCGGGTTTGGGTGATCAGGTTTAGGGCTGGGGTTTCCAGTATTCGGGCGAAGGCCCCAGGGCCCAGGGCTACGGACTGAGGGCATAGGGCGTTGGGCATGGGACCTAGGGCCCAGGGCATTGGGGGAATGGTTGTTGGCTTACGGCTTGGGCCACATTGTACAGGGCATTGGGGGGGGTGGCGTAGGGCTCAGGACTCAGGGCTAGGAGCTCAGGGCTTCTGGGTGAGGGCTGAGGGGTTTGGGACACGGGCCAAGGGCTCTGGGGTTAGGGTGAGTGGCTTCGAGTTCAGGGCGCATGACGCAGTGCTTTGGGCTTCGGGCGCGCGGTTTAGGGCGTAGGGCTGAGGGTGCGTGGCTTAGGGCTGAGGGATCACAGCTTCTGGCCTAAGGCTATCTAAGGCTTCGGGCCTAAGGCTCAGGGCCCATGGGTAAGAACGTACGGTCCAGGGCCCAGGGCGTAAGCCTCACAGCCTAGGGCTTCGGGCATGGGCCTGAGGGCTTACGGCCTAAGGCGTAGGGCTTCGGGCTTGGGGTCAAGGGCTGGGGTCGGCATCCCCGCAATTGGGGCTTGCTCACCCGAGCATGGGCCGCGATGGCAGAATCCGTTTTTCCGTCAAAGGACTTCGCAGGGCCGATCACCGAATCCAAGACCGCCATCCGACACCATCCGAACCCAATCAGAACCCCATCAGAACCCCATCAGAACCCCATCATAACCCCATCAGAAACCATCAGAACCCCATCACGACCCCATCAAAACCCATCAAAAACGATCAACCAACTTCCATCAAAATCGATCAAAAAATTAATCAAAATCGATCAAAATCGATCAAACACCATCAAAAACCATCAGAACCCCATCACGACCCCATCAAAAACCATCAAAAACGATCAACCATTTCCATCAAAATCCATCAAAATCCATCAGCAACCATCAGAGCGAAGCGCGAACCAACCCGAGCATTTCCGAACACCAATCAGATTTCATATTTTTGCAAAGGGCAGGAGGGGGGGGTCACGCGAAAACTCCTAGTGGGAGAGGGTGGCGAGGGGCGCCCAGGCGCCCCCGAGGTCCTCATTTCCTCGTCGCCCCCTGCCCAGGCGCCCCAAAGGGAGTCGGGCCCCCTGCCCAGGCGCCCCAAGGGTGCCTCCGCGCCCGAGGGCCCAGGCCGCGAAACTTGCAGCCTGGGCCCTCGGCCGCGGAGTCTGGTCTGGGACACGGGCTTGTTGGCGTAGGGGCAGCCATTGCGGCTTGAGCCTGGGGGAGCGGGAGGGGAGCGGGAGGAGGGAGCGGGTGGGGGAGCGGGGAGGGAGAGCGGGAGGGGGAGCGGGAGGGGTGGCGGGACGGGAGCAGGAGGGGGGGCTGGAGGGAGCGGGAGGGGGGGCGGGAGATGGGGCGGGAGAGGGGAGCGGGAGGGGAGCGGGAGGGGGGGAGCGGGGGGGGGGGGGAGGGGGGGCGGAGGGAGAGCGGGAGGGGGGGGGGGAGCGGAGGGGGGGGGAGGGGAGCGGGAGGGGGAGCGAGGGGAGCGGGAGGAGGAGCGGGAGGGGGGATCGGATGGGGGGGCGGGAGGGGGGCGGGAGGGGGGGGCGGTGGGGGAGCGGGGGGGGGGGGCGGGAGGGGCCCAGCCATTGGGCTCAGTGCTAAGGGCCAACGGCTTCGGGCTCAGGGCAAAGGGCTCGAGCGAGTTCGGGCGAGGGCGTCGGGCTTCGGGCTCAAGCCTGAGGGCACAGAGCCGAGGGCAGAGGACGCAGGGCTCGGGGCTTTAGGGCTTACAACCAGGTGCCGCGACGCATGGGCGACGCAGCGTCGACGGCCTCATCGACGACACCAACTGCTTTACGGAGTACTTGTGTCGCGCACAGTCCCCGTTGCAAGCTGCTCAGTGGATAGGGCGTGGGGCTTAGGGCCAAGGGCTTGCGGCTCATGGCGATCGCGTCTGGGCACATGACGAAAGGTGCAGGGCATGCGCCTGAAGGCTGATGGATGACTGCCCAGGGCTCGGGGCTCTGGACTCAGGAACCTGGGCTAAGCCCGAGGCCATCCCCCCGAAGCCCTAAGCACCGACCTTGGCGCCCTGAGTCCTGGTCACCATGCCGACTGCCTCGCGCCCTACGCTTTGCGCCTTGGGTCCGGAGCCTTGAGCTCACGCCCGAAGCCTTGGGCCCCGCCCCCTAAGCCTGATCAGCTGAGCCCAGAACATTAAGCTTGCTTTCCTGTGGACGTGTGGCATATTGCGTAGGGCTGAAGCCTCAGGGCAGACTCAGAGCTTTGGCCTCAGGGCTTATGGCATGGGCTGAGGGATGATGGCTCAGGACATCGGCATTAGGTCTCAGGGCCAAGCGCTTGCGGCGCAGGGTTTAGGGCCGAGCTCTCCGAGCCCATGGCAGTGGCCTTGGAGCCCAGGTGTGAGGAATGAAGCATTATGGCTTAAGACATCGGACCAACTGCATTGGGCGAAGGGTTTCGGGCTTACGGCTTAGGGCAACGGGGCGTGGGGTTTAGGACATCGGGCAGTGGGAACATCGGGCTTAAGGCTTCGGGCGTACGGCGCATATCTTCGGGCGGCGGGCTTGAGGTCTAGGGCTCAGGGCTTGGGGGTCAGGGCGCACCGCCTCGGACTCGAGGTATCGGGCCCGCGGCTTACGGATTAGGGCTTGCGGCTGAGGGCGCAGCCCTAAGGGCTCTGGGCACAGGGCGGAATGACCACTGTTTAGGGCTTGTGTCTTTGTGCTTAGGGCAACGGGCTCAGGGCCGAGGAAATGAGGGACAGTGCGCCAGGCTCGTAGTTGAAGGCTTGGTGCCCTGGGCACGGGACTGAGGGTGAACGGTTTAAGGCTACGTTGTCAGGCCAACGCCCGAAGCATCCCGAGCCCGCGCCTCTGAACCATAGTGATTAGTATATTATGGTTAAGCACAATGCGCAAGCCCGATGGCATTGGCCTGAAACATTAGCCCCTGGACAATGTGTTCTACGCCCTGGGCGCTGACAATGGGCCATGAGCCCTTACCTATGATGCCCCAACCCCCGCGTTCTAAAGTACAAACACTGCCCCCCAAACCACACCCCACCACACCGCCAGCGTTCGACCCCCCCCCCCCCCCTGGCCGTTGCCCGATGCTTTCAGCCGCGCGCCATCGTCCCTCAGCATTGACGTTTGCCCCTTGAGCCTGGGGCCCTGGGCCGAAGGCCCTGAGCCCTAAACACTGAGCCCTGAGCCCGAGGCCCGTAGCCCTGAGCTTGCAGCCCTAAGCCGCACGTCCTTAGCTTCGGGCCCTGAGCCATGGCTCTGGTGCCTTAAATACGAAGCCGTAGACCCTCAGCCGTAGGTCCTATGCCCTAGACCGTCGGCCCTACGCTCTGAGGCCGAAGCCACTTGCCGCCAGCCTTGTGACCTGGACTCCAAGCCCCATCGCCGTCAGCCCTTGGTCCCGAAACCTGAGCCCGAAGCCCGAAGGCCTAAGCTTTAGCCTTGCGCCTTGAGCCTCAAGCCGTTGGCATTGACCCCCTCTGCCCGATGTCTTATGCCCTAAGCCGCAAGGCAGAGCCACGTTGCCCCATGCGTTGGGCCTGGAGCTCTGGGCTACGCGCCCGCAGTCCTTTGCCCTCTGGCCCATGCTCTCGGGCCCAAAGCCCGACACCCGAACCTTACAGTCTTCGACCGCGGGCCCTGAGTCCTAATCCCTGAGCCCGATCCCCAAAACCTGCAGCCCGAAGTTCGAAGCCGCAAGCCTCACGCCAGATGAGCTAGGCCCTGGGCCCGAAGTTCGGAGCCCGAAGGCTGAAGCCTTACGCGCCGAGCCGCTGGCTCGAAGCCCGCGGCGCCAGCCCCCCAGTTCCCTGCGCCTCAGGCCGTAAAGCCTAATCAGTAGGCCAGTGACATTCATGATTGGCCCCTTAGGCTTAAGCCATGCGCCAGCCGCCCCTCGCTCTGAGCACTGAGCCCCAAGCCTTGGGATTTTCGCCCTCGGCCTTGCGTCCCGAGCCCTAAACCATAGGCCATGCGCCCGATGCGCATGCCCTATGCCTTGAGCCCCAAGCCTTAAGCCAAAACCTATATGTCGTGAGCTCTGAGCCTTAGGCCCGAAGCCCCAAACCCTAAGGCCGAAGCCCTCAGTCCTAGGCCCTCTTGAGCCATCACCCGAAGCCCGATGCATTGCCCGATGAGCCCTGAGCCCTGAGCCATTGGCCCTGAGCCCTGAGCCCAACTCCCCAAGCCGTAGGCCCTAAGCTCAGAGCCCTGGTCCTTAGGCCCTCCGCCTGCAACCCTTAGCCCGAAGGCCCGTCCTCAACCCTGCGCCCTAAGCCGTAAGCCCTGATCCCTGACCCACCCCCCCTCCCCAGCGGCACGCCGTCATTCCTGGGCCGTCGGCCCCAAGCCGATTGCCCAGGGCCCTTAGCCAGAGGATCCCAGCCCGAAGCCCATCGGTTTAAGTATTGAGCCCTATGCATTCTGGGCTAAGCTAAGCCTTGAGCCTTGAGCACCCAGCACACGGAGCCTGATGCCCCAAGCCCCTGGCCCTAGGCCAGTAACCCGAAGCCCGCAGCCCTAAGCACCGTTTCTTACGCCTTGGTCCCCGAGCCCCGAGCCCGATGCCTTAAGCCACCAACCCGAAAATTTCAGGCCTCAGCCGAGAAGGGGGCTCAAGCACAAGGGGGCTAAAGTACTCAAGGGGGGCTCTCTCAGGTGTACACGTACACTCATCCACAAAGAACAAAAACACATTAACCAATCCACGCGCGCGCATCCTTGCAAATAACAAAAACACATCAAAGCAACAATCAACGTCTTAGTCATGCCAGACCACCGTGCAATCACACGAACACACGTGCGCACTGTACTCGGACATGTATGTGCATTCTTCCAGCAGTGTCACGGCGCATCTTCAGATTCAGTCATACCGGTTGCCTTGCCTGCTCGGCGGGCTGTCCGAGTCCCCGCCCCGCGGTCGCGGGAGGCCGGGCCACCCAGGGGGGGCCGTGTTCCCAGGGGCCGCCAGGCGTTTTGCAGGGTTCCGTCGTTTGTGGTGAGAGAAGGCCGCCGCCACGCCAGTCGGCGATCTTGGCGGGTGGGATTCGCAGCAAGTTATTGCATTGGCCGAGGCTCCGAATACGTTTGCAAAGGGCTTTCAATGTAACATCACTTCTACTCGTCTGCCAAGGGGGGAGGGGTGGGCAATAAACTTAAAAAAACAAGACAGCGGAGGGGGAAGGGAGAGGCAAGTGACGGGAAGGTAGGGCGGGGAGGCAGGGGGTGGACGAGGACAGAGAAACGCCTATATAAAAACGCCTCAGGCAAGAATGAGACCTCTTGGAAACGCTTGGTGGCGAAGGTGAGCGCGAAGTGAATCGCTAGGATAATTTCAAAGATAGTCGCGAAGATAATCGCCATGGAGGGGGCCCGATTGGCGAAGATAATCGCAGTTGTTCCGCAGTGATACGTTCCGAATGTCTCACGCTTATTTCCTTGATCATTCAGGCCCAAGCTTCTCAAACTCCAGTCCTACTACTACCAAGGTATCCTACACCACACCTCTTTTTTCTGCTTGGACTTGTGCTGCACGGTGTGATGTCTACGGCGAAGGCCACGTGCTCCAAGCGCGGCAGGTCGAGTGGCGTTGCGGCTGCCGCCGTGGAGAGCGACGACGACGGCTCCCGTCGTTCCAACAGCCAGGCCTCCGCGAGCGAGAAGGAGCCTGGTCGGGGCCGTGGCCGTAATCCCAAGGCCCTGAAGAGCGATCCGAAGCCGAGGGTGAAGTCGACGGGCAGGCTTCGCGACTGCGGCCGAGCAAGCTGCACCGCCAAGGAGACGGCCCAGGATCGGTTCCCTGATGGATCGGTTGCCGCGTGCGAGCGGTGCCTCTTCCCGTGGGAGTGGGCCTGGAAGGAGAAGCACCCAAGTTGGCCCAAATTCTGCAACCAGCTCAACCAGGACAAGAACCTCGACGAGCAGTTCGAGAGGTGCTGCAAGTGTTCAGATGACTCCCGTCAAAAAACCTTCGCCGAGGAAACCGTCGACATCGTCAACAGGAGCGGCTTCAGGATGTGTAGCCACTTTCGAGTTTGGAACGAGGACAGCCTTCGCGATGCCACGTCCATGCCGGCCGACGTCGAGCCGAAAGATCTCGACCTCAAGATTTCCAGCATCAAGTTCCCCTCGGGCGCCTCCGTGCAGGGTTACGCGACGGTTAACCCAGATATTCCTTTCGTCGACGTGGACAGGATCGACGAGCACATCGTCGAGCAGCGGACCCGAGCTCTCTCATCGGATCGCCACCTCGTGAAAGAACAAGGGAAAAAAGTGTTCAAGGAGGAGCTCAGCACACTCAAAGGCAAAATGCCCACGTGCGTCCGTGGGAGGAACCCCACCCCGACAATCGAGAGCATCTCGTTCGAGGCCAGGATCAAGTCCGACGGATCAGGTGGACTTCGGCATCACTCGGCTCCAGGCTCCCGTCCAGCGGGCCAGCCCCCAGCGAGCCCCCCCGTTCCAGAAGATGGGCGCGGTGCTCCAGCGGGCAGTCCACCACCGCCCTGGCCCGACGACTCCGCCAGCAAGCTCACGCTTGGCGATGATCGTGGGGCTCCCGGTGGCAGCGCCGATGCCGCCAACGACGAGGCCAAGGGCGCAGGCCGCGCCGCCAGCCAGGCGGATTGGCGAGCGAAAAGTCTCGCCCCGTCACCAGCTCCATCGCGTCGCTCGGCTCGGAGTCGCTCGGCTCGGAGTCGCCTCAGCACGGGGAGGATGTCGGCATTGGGCCGTGCAGCCCGCGGTGCCGCCAGCACTGCTGGCGACCCCGACAGCGCGTCGAAGCTCGGCAAGGCAACCAGTGGTGACGACATGGACAGGATCAGGCAGCTGGAGAAGGAGTGCGACATCCCATCGATGTTGGATGGGTACAGGCTCGGCGATCGGGAGTATGCCGTCAGGCGGTTCTCTCCAAAAATGGCCATTGCCGTGGATCGGAAGAAGTCCTTGCTAGAACTCATCGAGGTAGCTTCACAAATGGCTGCCAGCAACCTACACGCCTTTCGCGGCAAGAAAGATATCTTCAGGAAGAACCTAATGGAGCTCAAGAAAAGCAGCGTGGACTTTCAGAAGTGCCCGAAGTGGTGCAGGGCTCTGGTTTCCGAGACCCTCGTGGACGCCGAGTTGCATGACGTGTGGGACATTATCAACCCCCACGCAGACGACGATTGCAAGTTCGACCCGATCCGCCCTAAGCTATCGGCAATTGAAGACAAAGCCTCCGTGATCATGACCCATGCGAGGGACCACGCTTTGAACTACTTGCTGCTCCCGATCATCTCGGCTGGCAATCAGGAACTGGATGTTGCCAGGGAGCTCCGCCCCATTTTGAAGGATGAGGTTAAAAAAGCGGCGGACACGTCCATTGATGGTCTGAAAGAGTTCTACGAGAATTTCCAGGTTTGCTTGGTCATCATCGACACGATCTCAGAGCACTCTGCCGAGGCCCCTGGCGCGATCGAGGTTGACAAGACCAAGTTCCGCCAGATGCTCCACGGCGACTGCGACAAGGAGTGGGCATGCTTCGCCCGCGCATTGGACCAAAACGACTACTGGAAGTTTGAGAAGAGCGAATGGCGCCGTGCATCCCAAGGGGACCTGCAGGAGAAGGACAACATAGCTAACACAAGGAGTGTTCTGCAGGCAGGAGTATCCGATGTCAAGGTGTTCTCTACTGCAGTCGATTATCTGTTGAAGTGGTTCACTGTGTGCAGGTCGGATACCCCGACCGACGCTTTGCATGATTTTTGCGCAGCTTGCGGCAGGTACCTGGACACGGCAGACCTCGCAGATGATACCGAGAACGCGAAACACATGGACGACTTCAACTCGTTCCTGAAAGATCTGTTGCGCCTCGACGCCTGCTTCGAGAAAGGCCAGGCCCATGAGGGGATCGTCAAGATCTTCGCGCAGCAGGTGCAACGCTTCATCGAGAGGATCCGTGAAATGCAGGCCCGCGTCAGCAGGACCGTGTCATCGAGCAAGCTGTTGACGGCTGTGTCGAACGTTAAGAATGCCACGGACATTTCCAGTGCGATGAAGCCCGTCATTGATTCACTTAAGGAGGCGGACAGGTACAGGTTTCACAACCCAGAGCACGTCATGATCATCTTCGGCGGTGTGGACGCCATCGCCTCAGACGCCTGCAATGACATCCAGATGGGCACGACGGCCGAGGTGAAGAGTCTGAACGTGGAGGAGGTCCAGACGATGATCAATGTAGCTTCGAAGCTGTGCGACCTCGTGGACGGCGACGACCAGCAGCAAAGCATCAGCAGCATCGATCGCAGCTTGAACCTCCTGGATTCGGTCATGAAGGTGACGTTTTTCCTGCAGGAGTTTTGGAACATGGGGGAGCCAGCAGAGCAGCTCGCGAATCAGGAGGGGTCCGTTGCCTACAGCCTCCTGAAGAATTGCGTCGGCAACGCAAGCGAGAAGATGGAGCGCATGACAGACCAGACTGGTGCCCCAAAGAGCAACCTCATCAGCATCGCGCAGATCAAGGATAAGTTCGAGTTCCTCCTCGAGTCAGCTTCGAGGGCCTTGGCCGCCTACGAGAAGGCCGACGTCGACGCGATCGTCGAGGAGGCCAAGGCCGTCCAGACCAAGCTTTTGAGCATCGTCAGCTTTGGCGACTCCGAGAAGGGCTGGAAGGCAAAGGTCGACCCCGAGGCCCCATGGCCCGACGTGGAGGCGGCTCTGAGGAAGACGGTGTTCTCGACAAAAGGCCTGGCGTCCAAGGTCGCATCGAACACCGACAGCATGAAGAAGGCAATCCAGAGCGTGAAGGACGCACTCAACTCTTACGGGATGGACCCCGCCACCACGGCCATTGAAGATATGGAGAAGACGATCGCCCTGGCGAACACTGTGCGCATGGAGGCTTGCACCGCCCAGGCCATCAGGGAGCACGCGGACAGCGACAAGGCAGCGAAGACCATGGCGATGACGAACGTCTTGGACTTGTTCCCCGAGCACGGGGTCCAGCAGAACCAGCTGCACCGCGCGATGCAGCAGAAGATCGTCGAGTACAAGAGGGGCTGGAGTTGAGGAGCCCATCCTCCAGGCGAGTTTCAGACGGAGAGAAATGGAGGATGGAAAAACGTGTCCGCGAGAGAGGGCCGAAGGGGGGACGGGAGGAGGGCGGGGCAAAGGGATGGGCGGAGGGAGAGGAGGGGGAGGAGCCTGAAGGGGGAACAAGGAGGAGGGCGGGAGACAGGAGGGATGAGGGGAGGGGAGGGGAGGAGGGGGAGGGGAGGCGAGGCGATGGGGGAGGGGAGGAGAGGAGGGAGAGGAAGCAGAACGGGGGAGGGGAGGGGGGAGGGAACGGCAGAGGAGGAGGAGGGCCATGCAGACGGCAGGTCCTTCTCCTCCTCCTCTCCCCTCGCCCGCCCTCGCCTTCACCGACGCCGTCGCCGTCGCCGACGCCATCGGCGACGCCATCGCCGACGGCTCCGCCCACGTCAGCCGCCCCCTGCGGGGGGAAATGGGAGAGGGGAGAGAGGGGTAGGGCGAGGAGGGCAAGGGAAAACGAGCGAGGAGGAGGGGGGAGGCGAAAGCAACGAAGAGGGGGGGGAAGGGGCGGATAGAGGGAGGCAGGCGGAGAGGAGGGGGCGAGAGGAGGGGACACTAGAGGAGGAGACGAGAGGATGGTGAGGATTTTTTTAGAGCTCAGCGCCGAAACGAATTTAAGTACGCCCTACGGTGGCCACTATACAACTCGAGCGGCCACGATGGCGGCCGCGCTTAGCGCACCCTGAAGGGCGCGCCGCGCGAGTAGCGCGCGCGACACCGCGCCGCGGGAATGCGGGTTCAGCCCGTTCTCTTCCCATGACGTGTGCCAGAGACTTTGGTGCTGGCCATGGCGCTTCCCGAGGGCCGAAACCAGACCCATCAAAACACCATGCCGAGATTTCCATCAAAATCCATGCCACAACACCCCTAGGCCATATGCTTAGAATCAGCGTCGTAACTCTAGGATTGCCAACTCCAGATGTTTATATTATGCCGACCGTGAGCAGTTTTTTGCTCAACAGTCAGGGCATCAAGCCATCGGCTCTCCACAGTATAATGCCAAAGATCTTCGATCTGGGCAGACCTTGTATCTTCTGCGCCTGCAGGGTGTCCGCCTGTAGGAGAGTGAGATGGCGAGCGAGACGACCGCCGCGAACGAGTCGTCAGCCAGGCCTTCGGTGAGGCCAGTAGGGTTTGAAGAGGGGAGGTGGTGGTACAGTGGAGGTGGAGGTGGAGGATCAGGGCTTCGTTTCATAGGCCCTCTCACCCCTGCATGCGCACACTGCGGCGTTGTACGTGCCGCCGCCTGCAGCATGTTAGGAGGCGCAGGTGGTGGTGCTGAGAGGTGGAGGAGGTGGAAGAGGAGGACAGATCAGCAGCTTGCGCATCGCTTTTTTTGGCACGGCATTCGGAAGGTGGAGAACGTCGCAGCTACTTTAACCTTCCGTGAGGGCAATCGCGGAGACTAGCTTCGCGGACGTTCCTGCCGAACGGAATGGTCACATCGCAGTTTTCATTCTAGCGCTGCATTTTTTTCATCATGTTCATCTTCCTCGTCATCAGATCACGCGGAGGCCTTGGATTCAGGCGGAGGGGGGGACTCTTTTCCCTTTTCCCATGCTCACCTGCACCATTCAATTGGCAGCTTGCATACTGTACCGCTATCTTTTGACATTGCGTCCGGAATGCTCAGAATAGATTGCAGCTACTTCCGACCCTCAATGATGGCAGTCGTGGGGGATCGGCGTAGGGTGAGTGGAAAGCATGTAAGGATTCATTACTGTCACACTTAGGGGTGCCTCCGCCGTTAATGAGCACCTTGCACATCTTTCTGTTTTCGCATTGCACTCGGAAAGTTGAGAACGAATCACGGCCATTCTCAAAGTTGATGAAGACAAGTGCTGCAACAACTCATACCCAGCAGGTGCCTAGCAATCTTTGGCACGGCGTATTTGGAGGAGGTGGAAGATGAGGGGCTCTATTGTGGAGGAGGAGGCAGCGGAATGCGTTACGACGAACATTGCATATTTACCCAGCGCCATGCTTGCACATTAAAAAGTCGGAGTTGTCAAGACCACGTGGGCACAGCACATTCTAGCCTCTGAATCCCATTCGTGCAGGTGTCTCTCTTATGGACCTTGTTCTCCTGGGGTGGAGGAAGTGCGGATTGACTTTGTGGATGTTGGGTGGCGTGGACGGTGGAGAAATGCGAAATCGGACAGCACCATTCGAGGGCAGACCGCCAGCCAAGCACACGTGTGCTGCGCTGACAGTCGCTGAAGGCCTTGAAGCGGGAGTGGGGTGGTTGCAGATGGATGAAGGGGAGGAGGAGGAGGGCTTGGGAGGCTCTGGGGCATCTTTGCCGTTGTGCACGTGTCTGTGTCCTAGCGGGTTTCTTTTCCTGTCCAGTCATATTCGCCCTTCGTTTTCCCATTGTGCATGCGTTGGTTTCACAACTCTGTGGTTGGTCAAGCGCTGCGTTCCGATCAGATGTCTCTCGGATCGCGGCCATCAAGACGCGACGGATCACGCAAGGCGTCTTTTCTTCAACGCAAAAATTAGAGGGATGGGAACAACAGGGTGGGGATGAGGATGATAATGAATATGATGAGGATGAGGAGTGGTACTGCTTTTCGGTAAGAGTCACGGGGCAATTCGTGCAACATTCGGACCGAAGTCTATTTTCGTCGCGCTTTCTTTTGCGCTCAGGGTTCCGTCCATAGCAAATCAAGAAACCTGCGGAGATGTTCTCGGGCTGCAGCATTCCAGAGACCTCGGCCAGTTCTCGGATCTGCGCGGCCGCGCAAACATGTGGGCCAGGCCCCAGCCGTGCGCGAAAGCCTGATGGGGTGGCGCGTGGGGGAGCCAAGGGCCAACGAGTGCCTCAGAAAGGGCTTGCCAGATCGAAGGCAGACGCTCAGAACATCGGTGGCGACCGCTTCCGCGGTGGCGGTCGGAGACTTTCTGGGAGCCTCCGAGCAGCACCGGGTGGGCCCGCCTGGCCAGAGGTTGCTCGGGGCTCCCGCCCACCGCCAGCCAGTGGCCCTCCCGACGGGTGCCAGGATCCGGGGCGTGGGCGCATGCACATCACGGGCAGGGCCAGCAGGGACGGGGAGAGGGAGGGAGAGAGGGAGGGAGAGGGAGGGAGAGTGAGGGGGGGAGGAGGGAGGGAGGATCGAGGGATCGAGGAAGAGGAGGAGGAAGAGGAGGAGGAGGAGGAGGAGGAGGAGGAGGAGGAGGAGGAGGGCGCGGCGCACAGCCTCGGCTGGGGCGGTCATGTGGCCCGCAGGCCTCTAGGGCCCCTTTGGCTCCCTGTGAGCCCGATTGCTTCCTCCGCTGCGGCTCGTCTTGTATTCAACCTTGCTCGCACCCGTGTGTCGCTGTGTGGCGCTCCCCTCAGGTCTGGGCTCCTGCACTTTTTCGCAGCGGGCGTTTGCCCCGGGCTTCGGGCCCCGGGGCTATCACAGCTCGGCCTGGCTCGAAAAAATGCAGGGGAATATAGGATCTGAATTTGGGCTCTGGTCGTGATCTTCTGCGATGTCGAGTTTTGGTTCGCGATGTCGGATCTCAGTCTCCGTAGCTCGCCCGCCGCCCCCCTCACCCTATCAGGGACGACGTAAAGGGGAGGGGGACGGGCCCGATAGCCCACCCCGTCCAGGGCCCTACACTTTCGCCATCGGGGGCCTGTCGGCGATCTATCGGCGGCATATCGCCGATTCAGGCTTGATGTTCCCCCCCCCCCCTCCTGAGCTGGTCCCGCCTTTTCGTTCCCCCCTCGCGCTAACTGGAGACGAGCGGGCAGCCGGCATACGAGCCCCGTGGGGGGAAAATCCCAACTAGGCTCGCCCAGTTAAGGGGCTCCTGCTTTGTCATATAGTGGTGCTGTGCTAGGCTGAGCCAGGTTACGCTAGGTTCTGCCAGGCTACTACCCTGCTACGCTGTGCTGCGTTGCAGTTAAAGCGCCTAGTAGGGACGCGCGCCTTCATCCAGGGTGCCCTTGTGTCCTTGTCTCTGCGACCCGTCCTTTGCCGTTTTCATTAGTCGCCCGTCACCCAAAATATCCCATCTTCGGGTCCAAGGATCTCGCGTCCTTACCACCCGTCCTGAATACACGTTTGGAATGTATGTTGTACACCAGGGTACGCAATATTGTGGACAACAGTGTCTGATGCTTCGCGATTGTATACAACGCTCTTCTACGCCATGGTATGAAGCATCATGTTTTGCTGCGACTATGCGACGCCGTTCAGTGCGGCACAAGAGTGATGTAGCATGATACGTTAGGCGGTGCCATGCTATGTCGTATCATGCTTTGTGTTGCATGGTAGTTCGTTGTTTTGCACATCAGTGCGTTGCACTGTGCACGCATGCATGCTTGCAGCAAACACGACTGCTGCTAATGGGGTCGCGATGGGTCCACTTTTGTTAATCCGCCTTCTGCAAATCACGACGCCCAGCTTTTCTGAGGTTCGGCCTCCAGGGGCCTGCTTCAAGCCCCACAGAAGCCACAGACGACGGCTCCTGCGGAAGAAGACGCCGCCAGCTCCAGACCTCCGCGTATTGACGAATCTTGACGTCGGAGATTCGGGTTTTCGTCGGTTCCTGAGTGGGGCGCGAGATTTCTGAAGTTCTCACCGCTTCGGCGGAACGCGCACCTGAGTGTCGTGGAGTGGCGCTGCTATCTGGCCGGCAGAGAAGGGCTTCCATTCGGCAGCCATGAGGGAGAGAGAGAGAGAGAGAGACAGACAGACAGACAGACAGATAGACAGACAGACAGACAGACAGACAGAGACAGACAGACAGACAGACAGACAGACAGACAGACAGACAGACAGACAGACGGACGGACCGACCGACCGACAGACAGACAGGCAGGCAGACAGACAGATATATATATATATAGAGAGAGAGAGAAAGAAAAAAGAGAGAGAGAGAGAGAGAAAAAGAAAGAAAGAGACAGAGACAGAGACAAAGAGAAGAAGAGCGATAATCATTCTGGCAGGGCTCTGTCGACCAAGATCGGCTTGCACGGGGCCGGCCGGCCGTCCAAGGTCAGCTTGGGTTTCGCTCCCCAGAGATTTCGACCCGCGGGGCCTCCAGCGCGCTGGGCCCATCCGCGCGGATCCCCGAGGCCCAACGAGACACCCAGTGGGCGGGCAGGCGCAAGGCCCTGGCCCCCCCCCACACCCCAGCATCCCTCCCCTTTCCTTGCGCGTGAACGCCGGAAGCAAACGGGGTCCACTGCGCCGACATCGGTGCGCACGCTCCCCGCGCAAGGTGGCGCGTCAGCGCCCTCGTTTCCACTGTGGTGTGCCGCGCTGGCGGCCCGCGTATAGCCACCGCGTGAGTTCGCCATGCCCCGCCTCGCGTAAGACCCGCCTCCTTCCCTCGACCTGTCTGCGGCTGCCCCGGCGCGCCCCCGAGATCCCCAGGCGAGGCGCCCGGCACGAGCCGCGCCCCGACGAAGTGCGCGCGTTGAGGGCGGCCCGCGGGCGCTTCGCCCGGGCCTGCGGCATGGGCGCGGCCGCCCCCCGGCGCTCCTGCGAGCGGGGCGCCGGCCTCGGCCGGAGCGGGTTGCTTCCGGGCGTGCTCCCGGCCGCGGGCGCGGGCGGATGGCCGCGGCCGGCGACGCCGCAGAGGCCGCGCTGCTGCAGCAGGCCGGCGAGCGGGTGCGGCTCGCACGCGAGCTGGCGGCGCAGCTGCAGCTGCGCTGCGGCGCGGCCTTGCGGGGCGCAGAGGCCGCCGAGCGGGAGGCGGCCGGCTGGCTGCGCATCGAGCGGTGGCTGCTGCGGGAGGGCGAGGCGCCGCGCCGTGCAGGAGGCGCAGAGGCCGCGGCGGAGCGGGGGGGGCTCGGCAGTGCCGGCTGGTGGGCGCGCGTGGCCAGCGAGGAGCGCCGGCCGATGGAAGGCGCTGCCCGCGGGCCGGCCACGGCGGCTCTGTTGGCTCTGTCGGGCGAGGCCACCGAGCTCACGGACGTGCGGTGCGAAGAGATGCTGGCGTTTGAGCGGGGGCGCTGCAGAGAGGAGCGAGCGCGTGCTCGGGCCGAGGAGCGGAGGTGCGAGTCGTTGCGGCGCGAGGTCTCCGTGTGGCAGCGCGCTGGCGCCTCGGAGGGCGGGCCGCAAGACGCTGGGCAGCTGCTCGCGCAGCTCCGGCGCCTCGAGCGTGCGAGCACCGAGGATCTCGCTTCGCTCGGGCGCGAGCGCTGCCGACTGGAGGAGGAGGTACGCCTTGTCTGCGCGGAGGGCGCGGGGCTGAGGGCGCGCTGGGCTCGCGCGGAGGAGCTGAGCTGCGAGGTGTTGCTAAGGGCTGGCTCGGCTGAGGCGGCGGCCGCTGCTGGGAGGAACGAGGTAGCGGCTTTGGGGGCCGTGACGACCCGCCTGCGGAGCGAGCTGCAGGGTACCCAGCAGCTGCCAGTGCTCTCCGAGGAGTTGCGGTCGGAGCAGCAGGAGATCTGCGACTTGCGCCGCGAGCTGTGGCGCCACCAGCGCGAGCTGGAGCAAGTCGCTGCCGAACGGCACTTCCACTCGTCTCTGGAAACATCCGACTTGAGACGACGCTCTGATTCTCTGCGCGCCGAAATATCGGCAATAACACACACGCTCCAGTTTTGAGCAAGAGCATGCTCTCGACTTTGTGCCGTCATGGATTGCATTTATTTGCTTATGATGCTGAATGAAGAAGGAGGAAAACGCCATACATATCAACTTTTGGCGCTCCGCGCGGATTCCTTGAGGCCCCCTGGCGGCGCCTCCGACGCCGCCCCTGGCGCGCTCCGCGTCGCCAGGGAGGGGCTTGCAGCGCAGATCCAAGAAATCCGCACGGAGCGCCACAAGTTTATGTTTATGCCATTTTTTTCTGGAACACAGACTACTTGTTTAATGATGTTTAATGCCTGCACTTTGTAGCCAGATGATCTTGGCACCGTCACTTCTTTGGACACCTCCTCGTGACGCACATGCCTATAGTGATGCGAAGAGACTTGGACAGCATGCGGTACACTCCTTGACTGTGTAGTGCTTCGTTGCGCTTCATCGCGCCATCATGGTAATGAATCCCCAGGCCAGCACGCAATCGGTACTTTGTTTTCCTAGGCATTATGTGCCCATTCTGGTTTCCGCGCATTGTGTATGGCACGATCCGTTCTTGGTCTTCAGTTTGAGGCTTCGCTGGATCCACCTCAAGTGGCCTCGTAGATGCTGTGCCTGACAGAAAGACAGTGCTATTTGAAATGGGTGCACTGTGTTGCTTCCATGGTTTCTTGGTCTGAGATCGAGCACAATGTAGCCATATCCTGTTATTACCATCGTCCCTTCGCGCGGCTCATCGAGTCCCTCATCAATGTCAACATCGTCTTCATCATTACCAACTGTGTTTCTGATATGTACCCGTTGCAATGAACAACTTTTGCTGATGCAAGGCAGTACCAAGATCTTGCTCACTTGCTGCATTGCACAAGCGCACTCTGAAGTGAAGACAGAGGGGTAAGGGTTTTCAGCTGATTGCTCATTGGTTTCTTTCTTGGCAGGGGTATCAGCGGCGTTGCCGGTTGGCATTGCTTTCGCAGTCTCGTGCGGCCAGCAGAGAGCGAGCAGGGGATCAGCAGAGGCACGCAGACCCACTCCTCCACCCATCCAACTCCCCTCGCGCCCTCCGCTCCCCTGGCAGTCGGCGTGAGGCGAGTGACAAGGGGGAGATGGACTCTCAGAGTGTGCGTGTGGGCCCAGGGCATTCCCGGGGGGGGCCGAATCCTGTCAAGCTGTCTGTCAACCACGGGGTACGTTTGCTCTCGTGCTGTAGGCCCGCAGGCACGTCTCCGCAAGAGGCTGCGCGGTAGCGAACGAGTGTGCGCGCCGTGTGCACTGTGCGCGTCACATTCGCAACGCATGTCGACTCTGCGCAGAGAGGGACTTCACACGTTCAATTCAGGGATTTTTAGTTCACGGGAGGATTGTCGTGAGAGTCTTTGGAAGCCTCTCCGCCCAGGATCTGAGGGCCATGGAGGATTCCGCGAAAGAGGTCATCACTTCTGCACAGGCCCATCTGATGTACCTCTCTCTCAGGGTCGTTCTTACCATGGTTGTCTCGGAGGTCGTGCCAAAGGCTGGTGGGTGGACAGCAGTGGCAGCGCTTGGCGCCGCATTGGCACTATAGGGGCAAGGACTCCCAACCACCTCTTGTCAATTTCGTTTTGCAGGTTGAAGCGAATTCAAAATTGCGGCATGGCTCAGTATACTTTCTCATAGTCAGCGCGGGCTAGTGCAATGTGCGTCTGTGCGGGACCGGCGAGCCGAGTCGTGCGCTAGAGCACTAGAGCAGGTGACCGGCGCAGTGTATATACAACGTGTGGAGTCTAGGAGGGTGTGATATGAGCGTGCCGAAAATTGAAGCAACAAAATCGCCGGCGAAGGCATCTTCTTGACACGTCCCGTGCATGGAAAAACGCCAGGTGTGCTCCCAGTGCAGTAGTTGTAGTCAGATCTGGGGGCCCCGAGGGGCCCGAAGCCCCCGCTTTCCACGCCTTCTCGCATCCGAGCGCCGCCAGCTTCGAACAGTTAGTCCCGCGCGCACATGTGTATCAAGCAAACGCCAAAGGCATGTTGAACCCCCCCCTGGCGCCTGCATGCTTGGAAACACATGCCAAACGGGCACGTGAGAAATGCGTGCTGATTGTCCCCCTTCGCGTGCGCTTTTGTTATGCAGATCTGCTGCCTGCTGCTGGCCCGCCCACTGAAAGGGAACTTCCGCGGGAACCCTTAGCGGGAAAAGCCACGCTGCAATGTTACGCGTCGTTGCGCTGGAGTGCTGGCGGAATGCAAGAATGCACGAGGAATGCAAAAGGCGGCAGTGACATGTTGTGACCTGCGGAGGGAAGATAGCAAATTTGTGGAGCGCTTGATGGTTGTTCTGGTATGTGTGCATGTGCCTGCGGGTATATACATATATACATGTACATATATGTACACATATGTACATGTGTATACATCACGCGCATCGTGGTGCTAGTGGTGGTTGTTGTTAGTTGAATTGGGGAGACGCACGAGAAGTACGGTGAGGGCGTTGGTTAAGGAATGTGCCCAGGTGGCTTCGGACCTAGGAGGATTCCTTATCTGATGAGGTCGGCAGTAGCATGCATGGGCGATTCACGGTTGGTGTTCCACTAGCTTCCAGATTTTGGATTCCTTATCCAATGGATCCTTATCCAATGCCCTCACCGTAGCGCTCGTAGATGCGAGTGCATGTGATTGCACTGGTCTTTGCGCTGAGTGTTGTAGTTGATGTGCAATATGTACTTATGGTATGGAAGTGCCAGCGTCGGTGAAACTAACGACCATCAATAAAATTCATGTGATGGCCACTTCCGTTGTCTCCCTGATTTATTGTGACGGCGGGCCGTTGGAGCATTTACTTGGCCAATTCAAGCACTTCGACAGGGAGGCGAGATCCGAATGTAACCGAATCACCGCGCGATCAACAATATCGCAAGAGCTCAACCAGTCGTTAGACATAGCGGCACAATCGGAACAAAGCATCTTCTCGGGTCCTTCCCAGACGCGGGCTCACGACGCGCATCGCCCCCTCCAGGTCGGCGCGTATCTCACATTGCTCCGCGCCGCCCCCACGCATGAACCTCGGTTTCCAGAGTTGCCGAATGCAGTACGAGAGAGTAGCCCAGGTCCGAGGTGACCCTGAAGCGACCTCACAGTCGCGACGAATGCCGTGACTACGACGTGAACATTGGACGTAGGAGTCTACGATGACCGCATATGTTATCACATATGCTCTGGGGATGTCCCAGAGCAAACCAGAATCATGCCACAGGATGCCAGCCGAATCCACAGGGTGATAGAACGGTGGCGATGATAACGAGAATCGGTTCTTCTTCGGTAATGTTTTGTGCAAGGGGGAACGATAGCTGTGGTGGGAGAAAGTAGACACTCAAATTCGACAATTCAGTTACCCCTGAATATACACTACAGTGCGAACCCCTCAGATTCAACGTATTGTCCCTCACTCCCGAGAAATTGGTGACGGCATGCCAGCATTCAGCGTTCCCCAATGTTTCTTTCTTCTCTATCCCTTTTCCGCCCTCCCTATTCCTCCATTCCTCGTCCGTTCTCCGTCCTCCCCTCGTTCGTCTTCCTCGGCGTCCTCCTCATTGCCATCTACGCCAATCCCATCAGAATTCGCAGCCCCATCCTCGTGATCATCATTATCATCCTACTCGCCAGTGTGATCATCCTCGTCATATGCACCGTCGTTATCCACATCTCCGGATCGCCCTCAAACACTCATTCCGATCCGCATCAGCCGCATCACCACCGTCGTCATCGTCACCATCGACATTCTCACCTTCCACATCCTCACCTCTTTCCTCCGTGCAGGTGTGGACTGCGGGCTTCAATTTGTTGATATCCTCGTCCTCATCCTCCCTCCCTCTTCATCAACCGCATCCTCACCAAGATCCCACTCATCAGCATCCTCATCATCCGCACCATCACCATCGTTATGGCTGATCTACTTCTCATCCCTCGCAGTTTAAAGTCGCCTCGTTCTCCTCCTGATCCGCGTTCTCCGGATCCTCATCGCCGTTGTCACCGCCATCCGCATCGCCATCACTACGAAAACCGCGTCGGACCGCGTCGAGGGGCTTGGACTCAGCTTTGCGCCAAGCGGGTGGCGCGGGCTGTGAGGGCCACACGCAGCCTTTTGCATTGAGGGGCGGAAGGGGGGTGCACGACGCATGCGCCGCAAGCTTCGATGCACGACGCATGGGCGCACCCTCCAGCGCACCCCGGGCCCAAGAGCGGCGGATGAGAACCGAATCGACGAGCTAACGGTGCCATGCTGATAGCAATGATACTCATGGTGCTCAGTTTTTCGAACGTGCCCAGCAGAACGCAGCTCGAAGAGGCTACGAACTTACACACATGTATGGTACCACCCTCTGGACGAAGAAGTGGTGATCGGCATTCTACGAAAGTGGCGAGGAAAGCGACTGGACATCTGTCTTGAAGGAGTCCCAAGCGGAATCGCCACTCCCAGGTGGCATGAAAATCAATCATATCTCGTTTTACGAGGAAATGCCGAGCGATATCGCCCTTTGCTGATGGCATGGCAAAGTTTCTGATCGCCCTGGGGGGCGATCATAAACTTTCTTGTTCAAGAAGTATTGGGCGGAATGCCATTCTGTGATACGGGCCCCATTTGGCTCAAGGGATGAAGGATGCATCGCGAACTCCGAAATTGGCCTTACATCGAACATTGTTCCAGGGCCCCGCGGCCGAACGGGAACCCAGCCATGTCTTCATCGATCCCCATGGTCAGCTGTCTTTAATCCAGCGATCTGACCACCGCCAGCGCACGGAATCATGTAACGTTCAAGGGCTCCCCATTCTTAACATTAGCGCGTACATCCATCGCTCACGAATGCGGTGAGTTTACTTAGTCGAAGCAATTGTTTTTTGCAGTGACCGCCGCCAGCGCACGGAATTATGCCACTTTCAAATGTTGCCCATGCTCCACGTTAGCGCGCACCTCCTTCGTCTTGCGACTGCGGCCGAGTTTGTTTTGCAACAAATCCCTGGTTTCAAAAGTTGTGATCGGCTGGTCCGCTACGAAGGCGGCTTGCAAAGCGAGTGGACATTTTTTGCGATGAGTTCCCAAGTGGAATCGCCATTCTTAGGTGGCGTGGAACGCAATGAGACATGAGTTGCGAGGCTGTCGCGAACGAAATCGCCATTTGCTGATGGGCATGGCAAAGTGTCTGATCGCCCTGGAGGGCGATCAGATAATTGTATTCAGGAAGTATTGGGCGGAATGCCACTTTCTGATGCGGGTCCCTTCTGGCTTTTAGAACGTGAGAAGGGATGAGAGGTGCATCGCGAATTCTGAAATTGGCCTTGCATCCAACATTGTTCCGGGGCCCCACGGCCGAATGGGAACCCATCCATGTCTTCCTCGATCTCCGCGGTCAGCACTCATTAAGCCAGCGGGACGCAGGTATCATTACCAATGCCAGTGACGGCAGTACTCATGTTGATGATGGAGGTGATGGTCATTGTGGTAGTGGCGCAGGTGATTGCACGGATGGTTGCGCAGATGATCCAGGTTTGGGCGCGTTAGGCTTACGCCAGGCAGTGGGGGCCTCGATCTGTGCATCGTGTTGGTGCTGTTGCAGGTGGTGTTGATAATGGTAGGTGGCGGTGGTTATGGTGGAAGTCATGGTGGTAGCGACACGCGCGCCTGCACCATTGATGGAAGCGATGAACATCTGACGATGGTTTGTGCCGACCGGCCACGACCGACCGAGGTGCGACGTGGTGGCGGACGGATTTGATACGGCCTTGCACTGTTCGAGCCATTCTTAGTTTATCCCGATCGAAAATGTTCAGCCCACGGCTGCGGCTGAACACGCTGAATTAACAACGGCTGGCATTGGAAGTTGGCTTTCCATTGTCATTAGCACTTCGAATCGATATCTTCCCAATCCGAGCCCCCCTAGGCCCCCTACAGTTCAGACGGTTCTGGCTCCCATACGGGGATACCGGCATCTCACACGCCCCCTGACCCCAAATAGGACACCAACACACATTGTTGCCATGGTAGTAGACAACGCCATCGCGCATGGTGGTCGGGACCGAAAGATGTATCGGCGCACGATTCGGCTCAAATTGTTCGAGATCGTTCCCTTCATACAATGTCTGCTTGATGAGTTCGACGTTTCTAGGAACAGTTCACATTCGGGCTGGAGTTCATTCACGGGCGAAGCAATCGAACCGATTGAGGCGCATGCCGCTCGAGCTCCAGGACGTTCTGGGGTTGGATCAGCCCCTTCATGTGCTAAAGTTGGTCCAGCTGCCTGCGGCAATTCCGCTACCGTGCTAGCGCAGCAGCGCAGCAGGAAAGAGGTCGTGCTTAGGCTCGCTCTCCTCTTCATTCCTCTTCCCCTCCTCCCTCCCCACAGTCCACCCCTTCCCCTTCTCCCTCCTTCCTCCTCACAGCTTGGAAGGAAGCATCCTGGAGGCCCCATGAGAGGCCTCGTTGAGATCCATTGGGGGTCTCTTGGGCACTCATTGGGGACCTGTTGGGAAGCCGTTGGGCAGCCTCGGCAGCCGATGCGAATCTGCAGATGCTCCCTCCCTCCCAGCCGGCTCGGAGGGGGCGCTCGGGCTCCCCCGCGCGAGAGCTGGGGGAACAGGCTTACACACAACGGCTTCAGCTGTCCTGATGCGCGCGTGCTGCAGCTCAATGCGTGGCGTGTTCAACGCGTCTCACGAACGCGTTTGCCCACGTCTTGGCGAGCGTATCGCGCCAGACCCACGTTTCCGATCTGCGTGTTGAGCTCCGTGTGGGCACGCTGCGGTCTGCGTGCTGCGCATCGGTGCAGCCAAGACGACGGCGGTGGCACCGACGTTGCTGGGGCACAGGGTCGCGGGGGGGGGGTGCACGCACGGGCTGGGCGATCGCCCATCCGCTTGCCGCCGACACACCATTGTCATGGGCGGCGGGGTGGGGGCCCAGGCATCGCTCGCGGGTGTGCGGGGCGCCGCGAGGCCGCCGTGAAGCAGGCCAGGCAGAAGCTGTGCCCTTTCGACGACAGCCTCGCCGAGAAGGTTAAGCAGGAGCCCCAGGGGTCCACGGGGCCAGCCTCCTATCCCTTCTTTGCCTCCATTGTCCCTCCCCTCTTCCTTCCCCCCCGCCCTCTACATTCGTTTCCTCTCCCCTCTCCACCCCGTCGCCCCTCCCCATCTGCCACCTACTTCCCATTTCCTTCGATTCCCCTGTGTTCCTTCCCTGGCTCCTCTTCCCTCCCTCTCACCATCTTCCCTTCGAGTGAGGAGGAAAGGGATGGGTCAGGGCGAGGAACTGGGAGTTAACCCTGCGTGTCGGGAACGGTTTCTTTGTGGTCTGCTCTTGCCGCACGGTCTATAATTTGGGTGCCCCGGTCTCGGACACACGATATTGTTGCAGCGCGAGACAGGGAGGGGGAGGAGAGGGGGCAGTCAAAGCTGTCCGCGTTTCGATCGATGCGGTACCTGATGGGTGCCGATGTCCGCGCGTGGCAATCGTTTAATTTGGCGACGCACCATGGTGACTCCCCTCCTCCACGCATGGGGGGCGACCCGACGGATCCGGTGAGGCAAGTGGCTCGGTGGATCTGCGGGTGCGGGCAGCCTCTGAAGATCCACGGGGCGGCCCATACCTCCGACTTCATGCTTTCTCACGACGCTGGCCCTGGAGCTCCCGTGACCCCGTTCCTGGGGCCTGCGGTCCGTCGAGGGAAGTTTTGTGCGAGCGCCACGAAACGCCCGCGAGCGTCTTCTTCCGCGACGCCAAGGGGTCTGGGGAGGGGGGTGGTGGATCCAGCACGGCCCCAGCGCCCCCTAGGAGCTGCGGCTCCTGATCGCGCCGATCGTCCGGGCGCACGAAATCAGACTGGTGCAGGCCGAGAGGCGGTCGGCGGGGCCCTTGTCGTCTTCGCCGACGTCGTCGCCGCCGCCGCAGTCGCCTCAGTCGCCGTCGTCGTCGCCGCCGCCGCCGCCGTCGTGGTCGTCGTCGTAATCGTCGTCGTCGTCGTCGTCGTCGTCGTCGTCGTCGTCGTCGTCGTCGTCGTCGTCTTCGTCGTCGTGGTCGCCGAAGGGGACGAACAGCAGGAGTAGGAAGCGTGAGGGAGGAAGAGGAGGAGGAGGAGGAGGAGGAGGAGGAGGAGGAGGAGGAGGAGGACGAGGAGACGGAGGAGACAGAGGAGGAGGAGGAGGAGGAGGAGGAGGAGGAGGAGGAGGAGGAGGAGGAGGAGGAGGAGCAGGAGCAGGAGGAGGAGGAGGAGGCATGGGGGGAGGCATGGGGGAGGAATGGGGGCCAAGGGGGGGTGGCCAGAGCGGGGATAAGAACCAGCAGCAGCAGGGAGGACGGAAGAGGAGCAGGAGGAGAAGGGAGGAGACGGGGGGCGGGGGCGCAGGGGCGCTGTGGCTTGCAGCAACGCGCCGCAGGCTGTCGCTGTGCGCTTCGCGCGTTCAGCGGCAAGCCGAAGCAGCAGAGGGAGCGCGCGCGCGCGCCCCCTCGCGGTGCTGGCCGGGCTGGGGCGCCGCAGGTGTCGTTGATCTGCGCGCGGCCAGGCGAAGGGAGCCTCTACCTCTTCGGGGGCGCGTCGCGGCCCAGCCGCGTCCGCCCTTGGCCCGTTGGCACCCCGTATACGGCGTCTTGGGCGCGCGCGCGCACACCGCCAGGGGTGGGCGCAGGCGCCCCGAGCGCGGCGTGTGCCGAAGGGAGCGCGCGCGCCGCGCGCTCCTACGGCGAGGAGGGGCGGTGACGAGCCAGGTGACGAGCGGTGCTGCGGCCGTGCTTTGGGGTCGCTGCTTCGGCCTGGGCCGTGCGGGTGCTGCGCGGGTGCAGCAGCGGCCTTCGCTGGGGGCCGCGCAGCTGCTCTGCGATCTCCTGCCCCTGTGCACACGATGCAAGCGGCACGCGCGCGAGCTGACATACCAGGCGGCCTGGCCCGTGCATACGATGCATACGGGCGGAACGTGTGGCTTATCGCGAGAGAGAAAGCAAGCTGGCGAGATGGATGGAGGCCAACATTGAGCGTGATGAGAGACCGGACGCGGAAGCTGAGGAGCTGTGCTGACAGCTTCATGGACGTGAGCGGTGGCCCGAGTCCCCAAGCGGAGAGCAAGGGCAGCGGTGAAGCGAGTTTGCTTCACGAGCCACCTGACATGTCAGGACTTTACCAGCATTGGTTGAATTTGAGATGCTCCATCTGCAAATGGAAACGTACTGTTTTGTGATAGTAGATTCGTTCGTTGCCGGCTCCGTCTGCGAGCTCCCTTGGGTGTGTGAAGCGGCCATTCGCGGGCCCGTTTGGTTGGCGGTGAGCGGAGGAGCGAGACTTGGAACTGCGGAAGCTGAGACGGCATGTTGTCCCCATGATCCAGTCCGCCTGCAGATCGAGATCATTTCGTCCAGCGCTTGTGCTGTGGCTGGGCCAGCACTGCCTGAGGAAGACGTCAGTTTTGCCATGACGCGGTGGCGTCGAGCTGGGCGCGGCTTCTCGAGCAGCGTCTTCGTGCAAGCGCCTTGGAATTTGGATTTGGCAATGAGCAGGGCGATGAGCTTCAACCCGTGGCCAACTAGGACGTCAGTGGCGTCGTCGTCGCACTCGTTGGTAGCATCAGTCGCAGTGGCGGTGTAGGTTGGTATTGTATGCGTTGGCTGTGGTGGTGTCGCATGCGTTGGCGCGGAGTCGAGTTCCGGATGAAAAGCACCATGGGCACCACCAGGTCCAGGAACCAGTGTTTAGTTCTCATGTTCTTGGGCAGCTGGAATTGCAGACCACCGATCAGGACCGTCTCGTGCGGCTGTTCGGGTGCGACTGGTTATAACACCTCCTTTGGCTGTACCAAATGCGATGCTTGAGGCCCAGGGACCAGGAGAGGAGAAGCAGCCAATGCTTCTGCGGTGGGGGGGGGGCGTGGGGCGTTGACACTGTGGTGTCTAAATGCATCCACCCGCGTCGTAGGTCAGCGTGTGCTACCTTGAGGGCGACTGCATTGGAATCGTTGTGTTGGTCGCTGTAAGAGGTAGATGGGGCGGACTTCTACGCTGGGCTCCATGTTCGTCGCCTGACAGCGCAACATTATTCGTAGTGCCATTGTTTGAGCCATCATCATCATCATCATCATCATCATCATCATCATCATCATCATCATCAGCATCAGAATCAGCATCAGCATCAGCATCATCATCATCATCATCAGCATCAGCATCAGCATCAGCATCATCATCATCATCATCATCATCATCATCATCATCATCATCATCATCATCATCATCATCTCTGTCATGATCAACACCCCGTCCTCGTTTCTTCGTAGAACATACTTTCATATCCCACGTTCAACCTGATGCCCCCTTCCCCCTACAGACAGTCTGTAAGCGATGGGTCCATCCGACCCATGAGATATCACTGCGAGGTCTCTTGTGGACTAGAGCTCTGTCGTTGATTGCAGACTACGCGGCAGGAGCGGGACGCGGCGCACATCACGCGCCAGAAGCGGAGATGCAGCTCTCGCTTCGGTTCCACGCGCACTCTCTCTTGAAAGGTTGCGCTCTCGCTGCGGACACAGGTGCCCCTTCTCTCCCCGACTCGCCAGCAGCCGGGCCGCCTGCAGGCAGGGCAAACATGGGCGAATTGATGCTGCCGCCCAAGCGCCGCGCCAGTAGTCTCCTGAATATTGCGCTCTCTCTTCGGGCGCGCTGCTCTACATATTATCTTAGCACGTTCGCGCGCTGCACGCTCTACCTTCCATGTCTTGACTCGCACTCGAAGCACACCGCGCGCCTCTACCCCGCGCTATTGTTGCCATCCCCAGCTCGTCTGCGACCGGGTCGCGCGCGAGCGGGCGAAGCGTCGCTCTCACCTAGGGTTTTGCGCAGACCTAGCGTGAAAGTGGTGCTTTCCGCTGCGGGCGCGGCGCACGCCTGACTTTCGCCAGTGCAGTTTGGCACGCTGGCTGTGCCGGGGAGGGCCAGATGATGATCTCGCGGAAGCGCCGCGCACGGGCCCGCCCCCCCCCCCCAGCCTGGGGGGCGTCGGATCCGATTGACCATTTCTACAGCAACCATCATCACCATCATGTTATGTCGTTGTATATTCCTCCTCCTCCTTCCCCTGCTCCTCCTCCTCACCATCATCATCCTCAGCATCACCATCATTATCAGCATCATCCTCATCCTCATCCTCATAATGCTCCTCTCCGTCTCCTCCTCCTTCTCCTTATCCTCCTCCTCCTCGTTCCTCCTCTCCTCCTCATTTTCCTCTTACGCTTTTTGTTTTCTTAATTTACTCCTCTTCCTCTTCCTCCTCCTCCTCCTCCTCCTCCTCCTCCTCCTCCTCCCCCTCCTCCTCCTCCTGTCCTCCTCCTCCTCCTCCTCCTCCTCCTCCTCCTCCTCCTCATCATCATCATCATCATCATCATCATCATCATCATCATCATCATCATCATCATCTGGCTCCTCCTCCTCCTCGGATCCTTATTTCTTATTACACTTACTCCTACTCCCCCATCTCCCCGGCCGATAGCCGCCCCATCCGGGACGTCCCATCCTTATCTGCAAAAACAACACGACATCAACATGTTTCGTCATTGTTCCTCTCAACATGGACGTCCTGTCGTCCACGTCGATTCTCCCTTTCAGAAAATACCAAAAAGTGCATACGCGCGCGCGCTCATGCCAAAACCCTACCAAACACATTGTGGTTGCACGCATTTCGACGTAAAGACCTAAAACACCCTATGATGTTTCATCACAGATCGTCAGAATTCCTGCCCGCGCGCAATGGTTGGAATCATCGGAAAACCATACGGCTTCCATGGTTACGTGAAAAATGCCAGCGATCTCATCACGCCGCGCGGTGCAATCGCGATGCTTTGTCATGCGCCCAGGGCGCGAATCTTGTGCAACAAATACCACGCGGGCGACATGCGCGCGCGTCGCCGCGAGCGCATGTCCAAATCCTTCAGAGTCGTCGCCATCATCGGCACCGTCGATGGCCTTGCCGTCGTTGTCGCCATCATCGCGGGTCACCGCCCTCCTCATGTCGCCACCGTGGTCGACGTCATCATGCGATCGCGCCCGCCCGAGTCACCGACCTGCACCGAGGTGCCCGCGCGCTGGCGCGGCCTTTGAGTCGCGTTGGGCCAGTTCCCATCGGCCACCGCAATCGTGGCCGCAAGAACTCTGCAATACCAGCTGACCGATGTGCGCGAGCGATGCATTTTGCCAGCCAGGTTCCCTGGGTCTTCCTGGGGGTTCCTGGACCTCCTGGGGCTTCCTGGAGGGGCTCCTGGCGTCTCATGTGCCTTCCTGGGGCTTCCTGGGGAAGGATTCGCTGGGGCCTTCAGGGGGCTCTTGGGGCCTCCTGGGGCTCCCTGGGGTGTCCTGAGACAGCCTGGGGCTTCCTGGGGCCCTCTTGAAGCTTCCTGGGTCCTCTTTGGACATCCTCGACTCGTGCTGAAATGCCCGCGCAGCTTTTGAGACGAGCTGGGGAGCTCCCATCGGTGACTGCTGTCGCGGCCGCATCAGCTCTGCCAAACCAGCTCGCCGATGTGATCTCGGTCCCCGGTTGTGCCAGCACTGTTTCCTATGCTGTGGGAGGGCGGGTGGGACTGGGCATGCCATGCATGTCTCGCTCGCACTGGCTAACTTGATTCCTGTTCGCGCTCCTGCTCTTGTGTTTTCTTGCCTCCTCCTCCTCCTCCTCCTCCTCCTCCCCCTCCTCCTCCCCCTCCGCCTCCCCTTCCGCCTCCCCCATCATCCTCCCTTTCCTCTTCCCCCTCCTCCCCCTTTTTCCCCTCTTCCCTCTTCTTGCTCATCCAAGTTTCAATTGAGTCCTGTAGAACTTGCCATCGAAAACACAGAACCACCAGACGCCCCTCCCCCAAACAACAAGTTCCCAAACCCTTCCCTTTCCTCCTCCTCCTCCTCCTCCTCCTCCTCCTCCTTCTGCTCCTCCTCCTCCTCCTTTTCATCCTCCGCCTCCCCCCTTCCTTCCCTCACTCCCCCTCCTCCTCTCCTCCCCCCTCCTCCCCTTCAAATTCTTCTTCACCCTTGTCCTTTTGTGTTGGCCATGAGGAGAAAAAGACCCAACTTCTTTTGCTGCGACGCGTGTGAGGATAGTAGCTTTGGTTCGACACGAGCTGAGTCTGAGCTTGTCGCAGTCTGGTGTCAGCCGTTGCAGAGTAGCCACAGCTGGGGGGGGCTGTGGTCTTGACCCTCTGGGGGACCCATCGGCCTCGACGCCCTTCGCGAAAGATTGCCGATGCCCCCCAATGGGGCGGGGCACAGTCAAGACGCTGAGAGAAGGACAACCTTGGACTCGGGAGGGGCTCTGCTTTTCGGGCCGTTCCTTATGTCCATGTCGGGGGGCATATGTGTGGCCGAGGTCCGCCGAGGCCAGACAACCCGTGCGTTCCTTTCTCGGCGTTCATCCGGGTAGCGCGGCGACTGCAGGGACTACGTGCAGGCCCCCCACGGTGTGGCTGGCCGGTTTGCGGCACTGCCGACTCCTGCTCGTCGTCACCGATGCCAGCAGCCCAGGATCGGAGGGCACCCACTACGGTCGGGAACATTTGGACAGCGGGGTCGCTCCGCCGGTTCTGGCCCACCACGCTTCGGCGCGACACGGCATCCACTTCCCAGTTCCCAGGCTGCAACGTCCCGAGCCTTTCCGAGCCTCGCGCCCCGCAGAGCGGAGCTTCACGCTATGCGCTTAACAGGACGCAGCGGTTCGCCAGGGCAGCTGCGGCGACACGCTAAGCAAAAGTTCCCGACCGTATACACTTACACCGGTCCTGGCCAGGTCGACTGGGCCGAAGATTGGTGCATACGCTTTCCTGGCTAAGCCATGCTGCGTACACCGAGCCTGGGCTCAGGCTGGGCCCTGGCCAGTATTGGTGTAGGTGTATAGTTGTCCCTCGCCTACAGAGCCCGCTGCACCCATGACAGCAGTGCTGCATGGCGCCGGCGCAGTCGAGTCATGCCGCGCTCCCGGCCTGCATCAGGGACTACGGGAACGCGAGGCAGTGGGCCGCGGCTCTGGAGTTGTTCCGCGGCGCGGTGCGCTCCCAGGCGGAGGTCTGCACCCTGCACTACAATGTTGCCATCAGCGCTTGTGGGAGAAGCGCTCAGTGGCAGCACGCGCTACATCTGATCGGCGGCATGCGGGGTGCAGCGGTGGATCCAGACGTCATCACCTATGGCGCCGCGACCAGTGCGCTAGAGAAAGGAGGGAAGTGGCAGCACACACTTCAGTTGATCGCCGAGACGTGGCGGGCGCGGATGAGCTCAGACATCAGGAGCTACTACTCTGCAATCTGCGCGTGCGCGAGCAGCCAGAAGTGGCAGCACGCGCTGGCGTTACTTGGAGAGGCACGCGAAGAAAAGCTGGAGCCCGACACCTATTGCTACAACTCCGTACTCAATGCGTGCGGCAGGTGCGGGCAGTGGCAGAAGGCGGTGCGGCTGTTGCGGGAGGTAAAGGAATGGAGATTGGAACCTAGAATCGCCAACTACGGCGTTGCAATCAGCGCGTCTGGAAGAAGTGGGCAGTGGCAACTGGCGTTATCGCTGATGAGGGAGCTGTCGGAGGAAGCCATGGAGCCCAGCATCGTCAGCTGCAGTGCTGGGATCAGTGCCTGCGAGAGAGGTGGACAGTGGAAGCGCTCGTTGCTGCTAGTTGCAGAGTTGCGCGAAGCTCAATTGGAGCCGGGCGTCATCAGCTACAGTGCAGGGATCAGCGCGTGCGAAGCATGTGGCCAGTGGGAGCAGGCGTTGTCGCTGTTGAAGGAGATGTGGAGAGTACAGGTGCACCCAGACATCATCGCTTACGGTGCCGGGATCAGCGCGTGCGAGAAGGCGGGAGAGTGGCAGCAGGCATTGGTGTTGTTGAGGGAGGTTGGGCAAGCGAAGTTGGACCGAGATGTCGTCCTCTATTGTGCTAGCATTAGCTCATGCGAGAAAGGCGGGCAGTGGCAACACGCGTTGTCGCTACTGTCAGAGATGTACAATTCCAAGGTTGAGCCGAGTATCATCGGCTGCAGCGGTGTGATCAGCGCATGTGGGGCACGTGGTCAGTGGCAGCGGGCGCTGATACTGATGAGAGAGTCGCGCGAAGCAAAGCTTGAGCCCGACGTCATCTTTTACAGCGCTGGGGTGAGCGCGTGTGGAAAAGGCGGGCGATGGCAGCACGCGTTAGCACTTTTCTCTGAGTTGCGGAACATGAAGATGAAGCCGAACATCGTTAGCTACAACGCTGCGCTTAGCGCGTTGGAACATAGAGGGCAATGGCAGCTGGCATTACAACTCTTAGCCCGCTCATGGGAAGGGAAGCTGAAGCCCAACGTCATCAGTTACAGTGCAGGGATGAGCGCGTGCCAGAAGGGGGGCAAATGGCAGGAAGCACTGTCGTTATTGAGCCTTCTGAAGGAAGAGAAGTTGAACCCCGATGTCATTTGCTACAGCTCTGGGATCAGCGCATGCGGGCAGTGCGCAAAGTGGCAGCAGGCACTGTGCTTGTTGGGGGAGGCAGCGGCCCTGGAGATGGACTCCATTATTTTCGATGCCGCACTGATCGCTTGTGAGAATGCCGGTCAGTGGCAGCACGCGTTGTCTCTACTGAGGGGCAAGGCGAAATCAACGCTAGACTGCGCGTCATACAGCGCTGTGATCGGGGCATGCGAAGCAGGGGGGCAGTGGCAGCTGGCATGGGCGTTATTCGAGGAGCTGCGGGGGTCCCGGCTGGAACCAGACACATTCTGTTACAATGCTGGGATCAAATCATGTGAGAAGGGTGGACAATGGCAATTGGCCCTACTCTTGTTGAGGGAGCAGTCCGATGCGAGCATGAAGCCAGACGTCATCGGCTACGGCGCTGGAATGAAGGCCTGCGATGACGGTGGGCATTGGCTGCAGGTCTTGCGCTTGTTGGGCTCGGTGGCAAGGCACTACCCCTCCAGCAGCCTCGTCCGAGACACGAGCCGGTTCGACCTCCAGGCTTCCCGGAATGGCGCAGGCAGGAAGGCAGTTGTTCGTTGTGATTTGCACGGGTGCATGCATGGAAATGGCCTTGTTCTTTCAAGCGAATACACCCTTACGGCGGAAGACCCTATAGCATACATATCATAATAAACGAGAAGGTATTGACGCTTCGCGCATCCCAACCTGCCCATCCAGAAACAGATCGCCAGGTGAGTTGCCTTGACCAAGGAAGTGTAGAAGCATGCAGAGTAACAACTGCCTTGGAAGTGTTTTCGATGAGGTTTCCTGGAGCCGTCTTGGGTCTCTCTTGGGGTCCTCGCGGAGCCATTGGGGTCACTCTTGGAGCCCTCTTGGGGCTCTGTTGGAGGGTCTCGGGGCCTTCTTGGGGCTCTTTTAGGGGCGTCTGGGGGGCCTCTTGGGGCCGTCTTGGGCCCCATGGCTCAAAAAGGGGAGGGGGGAATTCAGGTCCCCCCTCGGAGGCTCAAAATGGAGGTCTTGGGGACCTCTTGGGCCGCTCTTGGGGCACTCTTGGGCGCCCTCAGGGCGCTCTTGGGGCCCTCTTGGGACCCTCTCGGGTCGTCTCGGAGCCATCTGGAGGCCTCAAGAGCCCATCGGAAGCGAAAAGGCGAGAAGGCAACAAACAGTGATTTCCAATAGGTTTGCGAAGGATGTTGGCCTAGGGGGGGTCCTTGGAGGGCTCGGAGGGCACTTGAAACCGTATTGGGGCCGTCTTGAGGCCTCTTGGATGTGTGTCGGGAGCTGCCTTGAATCGTCTTGAGGCATCTTGAGGCCATCTCGGAGGTCATCTTGGGCTCTCTGAGGCCCTCTTGGAGCCAACTTGGGCGCTCTAACTACCCGCGCCCCCCCCCCTTCCCAGGCCCAGGGGAGGGGGGAGGGGGAGGGGTAAACCCCTCCCCAGAGCCAGGGAAGGAGGGGGTCTGGCAGAGAGAGGGAGAGAGAGAGAGAGAGAGAGAGAGAGAGAAGACAAGCTCGATCAACTACCTGCGACCCGAGGGCTGGCGGGATGAATCCGACCATTCTAGTGTCGTGTGCACAGGGAGGGCCATACGAACGAGCATGCGGGAGACCAGGCGGGAGACCACACGGGAGATCCGACGGGAAACCATGCGGCGGACCGCGGGCCGCGGCGCCATCGACTCCGGATCCGGAGGGGCCCACGCCTGGCCGCCGAAGAGCTCGGCTGTGGCGGCAGAGCACCGCCAGCAGCACACGGTCGGGGCGTTGACCTACGGAACGATAGATAAGGAGCGAGGCCCCTTTTTCCCAGAAGTTAAACTCCGAGTTTCCAGGGTAAACCTCAGGAAGACCCAAGGAGCATTGTAAAGCAACTAAGCCATACAGTGGTGGAGTTGACCTAAGGAACGATACAAAAGGAGCGAGGCCCATTTTTCCTATGAGTTAAACTCCGAGTCTCCATGGAAAACCTCAGGAGGACCCAAGGAGCACTGCAAAGCAACTAAGGAACACGGAGCCCCATCCCCAACGAAACGGGTTCCTTCTTCAGGGCCCCGACTGGAAGGACCGAACAATGCGAGAGCATCATGCTGTTCCCCAGCCCTGTGCTTCCACGCGGGGGCTCTTGCCTTATCTTTTGAGGAGCTGGGCCTGCGGGCCACTCTGGCCGCTACGTGGCCGCCGTCGTCGCCTCGTGGCCGCCCGCCGCTGCCTCGTCGCCTGGGCCTGCGGGCCGCCACGTGGCCGCCGTCGCTGCCTCGTCGCCGTGCGTCGCCGCCCGTCGCCTGGGCCTGCGGGCCGCTCTGGCCGCCATGTGGCCGCCGTCGCCGCCTCGTCGCCGCCCGCCGCCTTGTCGCCGCCCGCTTTGCATCGCATTGCACTGCTTTGCAACACTTTGCATTGCGTCGCATTGTTTTGCTTTGGCAGTGCTTTGCACCAGATAATTCTACCACATGGAGTGCACCACTTAGATTGAACCACATTGATTATCCTTTCTCTCTACCCCCCCCCGGACTTAACGCTTCCCCTTGGGATAGTATAATTTCATATATATATATATATATATATTCATATATTATGCACACTCGTCCATCCTGAATATGAAATCATACCATCCCAGGCAGGCCGGTTTCCCCCCCCTGAGGTTCCCTTTTTAAAAACATTATGCGGTGACATTTTTTGTTCTAACATAACACTTTTTCACGAATCCCTTGCAAAACATTGGACGAAGTGCACACGCGCGCGTCGTCGCGCGCATGCCGAAATCCTTCAACAACCTATGGTTTTTCAAGATTTTCACAAAATGCTACCAAACGGGCGTCGCGCGCGCATGTCGAAATCTGTCGAACGCCCTTGCGCGTGTGCCGTCGCGAGAATCCTCTGCAAAAAATGGGACGAAGTGCAGACGCGCGCGTCGTCGCGGGCGTATGCCGAAAACCTTCAAAACCCAGGTTTCGGAATGCTTTCAAAATAGTGCGTCCAAAAAACCTACAAAAGCCTAAGGTTTCGCAACACGGATTTTCAACAAAAGCGTGCGCGCGCGCTCTTGCGTCGTCGTCGTCGTCGTCGCCGTCCTCCCTCCTCCCGCGTCGTCGTCGTCGTCGCCTACGTCGTCCTCTGTCTTTTCTCGTGTTCGTCGTCGTCGTCCTCTTTGGCGTCGTGGTCGTTTCCGTCGTCGTTGTCGCCGTGGTCGTCCTTCCTCCTCCCACGTCGTCACCGTCGTCGTCCGTCTTCGGCGTCTCGTCGTCGTCCCTCTTATTTCGTCGCCGTCGTCGTCGTCGTTGTCGTCGTCTTCCCTCCTCCCTCGTCGTTGTCGTCGTCGGCGTCGCCGTCCTTCCTCCTTCGTCGTCGTTCGCGTCGTCGCCGTCCTCCTTCCTCCCTCGTCGTTGTCGTCGTTGTCGTCGTTGTCGCCGTCGTCGTCCTTCCTCCTCCCTCGTCGTCGCCTTCGTTGGCGTCGTCGTCGTCGTCTTCGTCGTCGTCGGCGTCGGCGTCGGTGTCGTCGTCGAAGTCGTCGGAAACGTCGTCGGTGTCGTCCTAGTCGTTGTCGTCGGTGTCGTCGTAGTCGGTCTTAACAGGTTTTGCAAACCAAGTTGCGGGTGGGTGGGTGGGATGTTTGCGCGATTTTGCGCGAGCAGTGGAGAGGACAGCTTCAAGACAGTCAAAGTGGACTCCTTTCTAAAAAGAGAATAGACTCTACCCCCCCCGGACTTAACGCTTCCCCTTGGGATAGTATAGTTTCATATATATATATACATATACATATACATATACATATGTACGTATGTATGTATGTATGTGTATATATATATATATATTTATTCTGCACACTCGTCCATCCTAAATATGAAATCATACAATCCCAGGCAGGCCGGTTTCCCCCCCCTGAGGTCCCCTTGTAAAAAAACATTATGCGGTGACATTTTTGGTTCTAACATAACACTTTTTCGCGAATCCCTTGCAAAAAATATGACGAAATGCGCACGCGCGCCTTGTCGCGCGCGCATGCCGAAATCCTTCAAAAACCTTCGGTGCCGGAAGGATTTCGCATTCGAGTTTCCAAAAACATGCAAAAACACAGGGTTTCGCAACACTGATTTGCTAAAAAAGCTTCCGCTTCCGCGCGAGCTCTTGCGAAATCTGAAGAAAACCATGGGTTTTTCAAGATTTTCACAAAATGCTACCAAACGGGCGTCGCGCGCGCATGTCGAAATCTGTCGAACGCCCTTGCGAGTGTGCCGTCGCGAGAATCCCCTGCAAAAAATGGGACGATGTGCAGACGCGCGCGTCGTCGCGCGCGTACGCCGAAAACCTTCAAAACCCATCGGTTTCGGAAGGATTTCAAATTCGCGCGTCCAAAAAACCTACAAAAACCCAAGGTTTCGCAACACGGGTGTTCAACAAAAGCGTGCGCGCGCGCTCTTGCGTCGTCGTCGTCGTCGTCCTCCCTCTTCCCTCGTCGTCGTCGTCGTCGTCGTCGTCGCCGTCGTCGTCTTCTGTCTTTCCTCGTCGTCGTCGTCGTCGTCGTCGTCTTGGCGTCGTCGTAGCTTCCGTCGTCGTTGTCGCCGTGGTCGTCTTTCCTCCCTCGTCGTCTTCGTCGGCGTTTCGTCGTTGTCCCTCCTATTTCGTCGCCGTCGTCGTCGTCGTCGTCGTCGTCTTCACTCCTCCCTCGTCGTTATCCTCCTCCCTCGTCGTCGTCGTCGTCCGTCGTCGGCGTCTTGTCGTCGTCCCTCCTATTTCGTCGCCGTCGTCGTCGCCGTCGTCGTCGTCGTTGTCGTCGTCTTCGTCTTCCTCCTCCCTCGTCGTTGTCGTCATCGGCGTCGCCGTCCTTCCTCCTTCTTCGTCGTTCGCGTCGTCGCCGTCTTCCCTCATCCATCGTCATCCATCGTCATTGTCGTCGTTGTCCCCGTCGTCGTCCTCCCTCCTCCCTCGTCGTCGTCTTCGTTGACGACGTCGTCGTCGTATTCGTCGTCGGCGTCGGCGTCGGCGTCGTCGTCTTCGTCGACGTCGACGTCGGCGGTGTCGTCGTAGTCGGTGTCGGCGGCGCCGTCGTCGTCGTTGTCGTTGTCGTCGTCGGCGTCGGTGTCGTGGCCAAGTGCCATATGGTACCTACCGTCACGGTCTTGTCTTAAGAAGTCTTGCGACCAAGTTGCGGGTGGGTGGGTGGGATGTTTGCGCGAGCAGTGGAGGTGGTCAGGCGCGGTGCAGGGTAGTCAATTGCACCACCTAGATTGTGCCGCACAGATCCCAATAAATTACTGTTTGCGGTCCGCGTTGGCCAACACATTCTTAGATACGGGACACTATATATAAGACCAGACGAGAGACAATTGGGTAGACCAGGGGCCACGGACCACCGATTCTGGATCCAGAGAGGATCACACTCAGCCTTACAAAACATAGTTTGGACTCTTACAGCTAGTTCAGGGAATGAAGTGGGGATATGCTCGGTTGCTTCCTGAGCCGGCCGAGGCTTCGATCAAGACCCGGTTGGGATCTTGCCAAAACATTATCATGACCTTGCCACGACCCCTACCAGGACTCCACCAGTTTTTGTTTCACTGACCCCACGGGGACTTCGACATGTCCTTGCACCATTATCGCAGATAGGGACAGAGATGACACTGAAGATCCGGGCGTGGTCTTACAAGCCAGGCTTTCTCCAAAACATGCTCTTGATCTTTTGTGCGTTGTGTCTTACCTCTCTCTCTTCTCCCTTCTCTCTCTCTCTCTTTCTCTCTCTCTCTCTCTCTCTTTCCGCTCCACCAGAGCACACAAACACATTATTCTTCCACCGCAGCGCCGACGCATCGTCTGGTGCGCAACTGCTGCGATGCCCGTTTTCCAAATAGAATATATACGGTCAAGACCGATGCGGAAACTGGAGCCATGGTCGTCCATGCGGGACCACTTCTGACATTGCCTAGACGTCTGAATGCGATTTCGTGCTATTAGTTGCAAATACATGGCGTTGACTTTTGGCGGCTTGTTAGAACAGGGATGCGATGATACTGAGGACCTTGGTATTGACCACTGGCACGATCGACAATATGCAGCAAAAGCAGGTTTGCTGCCCTAACATGTCTCGGGCTTGCCGTCTCGATGTGCAGCACTGTCATACAAACGGACCTCTCCCGCTATCAGTTTAAAAGCAGCATTCAGTTCCCGTGGACATCGCGCATTTTTATTGATGCAGGAGGCCATCGAGCTTACAGTCGATCGCCGACAGCATTTCTTCTCGAAGGGACGGCATGGACCATTGGTCTTACAGTCGGACCGCATGACAAGAAGCACCCTGTGTCAGGGTGCCCCAGGTTTCTTTGGCTTGAGTTCGGCGTGGAAGGTGGAACCAATCTCGAAGAAACTGTGCAGGACATCTGGATTTCTTGGGCGTCGGTGCGTTTCGAAGCGCACGCCCAAACCTCCAATAAATTTCCGGGCGTTCGAGGTACCTTGGATTTCTTCGCCCGCCACTCGGGTTGTTCGTCCCATGTTGCCCATCCATTCGCGGGCGCTCGCCAGTCTGTCAAGAGGGCGACGGCATCTTTTGGGGCGCATGCCCGAAAGCCCAAGAAATTGGCAAGCATTCATGATACCGTGGGTTTCCTCGCCCGCCATTCCGTCCATTCCTCCCGTGTAGCGCATGCGCTCCCGGGGGCTCGTCAGTCTGGCGTGGGAACCCTGGCGCATTCAGGGCGCGTGCCCAGGAGCTCAATCAATTGACAAGCGTGCAGAAGACGTTTGGTTTCGCTGCCCGCCACTCCGTGTGTTCCTCCCGCGCAGCACACGCGCGCCGCTGTGGCCGAAACAGTGTATGTCGCTGCTCTTTGCCTGAAGCCAACTGCTACGCAAAGCTTTGGATCAAGCCAATGTTCGGCCCTGGTTCTGGTTGAGCGGTTTGGTATTCTGTCGCTCGCCCGTTTCTTGGCATCGCTCGGACGTGTGCATTTTTCCGTCGGCGAGGGCCATCGAGGAGCATCCTTGATCATTTGGCGAAAAACCCACGCACGAAACCGAAAAAAACACAGGGAATGGACGTCCGAGCGATGGCCAGGTTTTGCCACCTTAAGCCCTCGTGCCAGGCGGCCTGGCCGCACCGTCGGGTGCCTCCCAGACCACACGCGCGAGCACACTGGCGCGCTTGGCAAGCTGTGGTCTTACCTGCTGCGTGCCCTGGGCTTCTGCTTGCCTCCAGGGTGCCCTGCTTGCCTCCAGGGTGCCCTGGGTTTCGATGGCTTTGCTATAAAGAAAGTGTGACGTTCCCACACCAAGCATCGATGGACGTCCTGGGGTCTCAGTGTAGGGTTTCTTGTGGACAGGCCTCCACTGTATGTGTTGCGTGCCCAATCTCGCAACCGAGGTTTTTTGCGATAACAACCCCCACGGCCAGCAGAACCAGCACGTTCGGAGCGCTGGCCCAACGGGGAACTGCCGCCATGTGTGAGGATGCCTCCCCCCTGCGCGTGCCGACCGGCGCAGGCGTCGCTCCGTTCATCCTTCCCGTTGCGCGGACGGTGGAGGCGTTCGGCGAAGTGCCAGAGGGCCAGGACAGGAGGAGGAGGAGGAGGAGGAGGAGGAGGAGGAGGTGGTTCGGCGAAGCGCTCTGCCCTGATGAACCTGATGGCTGCGCCCCCTGCAACACCCACCGAGTGCCAGGCACGGATGTTCGCACGTACCGCGCACCATGCCACGCGAACTCCAGCTTGGTCATCGACCCGGTGTGCACGAGTCTGGCAGGCATCGGCTTTGGGTTCCATCCCAGTGGGAGCCAACGGGTGGGCTGGTGAAGCCAAGGGAAGACGGACTGATCCATTGTATTCCGAGCTTGTTCGTTTTACATTGTGATTATGTTCCGTTTTCTCTTCGTCCACATCCTCCTTCTCTTTATCCTCCTCCTCCTCCTCCTCCTGCTCATCCTCCCCCTTTCCCCCCTTCCCACCACGCCCACATTTCAGAACACAAGCCTGGCAGCAGCGAAGGCCGCCATCAGCTGCTGATCGCGCTGCCGCGCCTTAGGCCCGAACTCATTCGGTACGGTCGCTCCTCCTCCTCCTCCTCCTCCTCCTCCTCCTCCTCCTCCTCCTCCCCTTTTCCTTTTCCTGTCCCTTCACTCCCGCCCTTCTCCCCCTCCCCCTTCCTCCTCTCGTTCCCCTCCTACCCCTCCTCCCCTTCCTGCCCCTCCACCGCCCCTACGGATATTCCCCTCTCCCACCCGGCCAGCGTGCCCAGGCGGGTTCAGAGGACAGAGAAGGTGCTGGAGAATTTCCAGGCCCAGCGGCCCTAATGAGAGGGAGGCTAGGGCCAGACGGGAAGGGGAGGACCAGGGCAACGTAGTGATTGAAAGGGAGGAGGTGGGATGGCGGGAGGACGGGATGGATGAAAAAAGGGAGGGTGGGAGGGAGAAAGAGGACCTTGATAAGGATGATGATGATGCTGCTGATGATGATGCTGATGATGATGATGATGCTGATGATGATGCTGATGATGCTGATGCTGATGCTAATGCTGATGATGATGCTGATGCTCATGCTGATTATGATGCTGATGGCGACGCTGATGCTGATGGTGATGACGACGACGATGGCGATGACGATGATGAGGATGAGGATGAGGATGTGGATGAGGATGTTGATGCTGATGCTGGCTGGTGCTGGTGATGGTTCTGGTGATGGTGGTGATGATGATGGTCATGGTCATGGTGATGGTGATGGTGATGATGGTGGTGATGATGGTGATGAATATGGTGATGGTGGTGATGATGCTGGTGAATACGATGGTAAGGATGATGATGCTGATGCTGATGCCGATGCTGATGCGATGACGTTGAGTACGATGATGGTTCTGATGATGATGATGATGCCGATGATGATGATGATGATGATGATGATGATGAAGATGATGATGATGATGATGATGATGATGATGATGATGATGATGATGATGATGATGATGATGACGATGATGATGACGATGCGGATGAGGTTGACGATGCTGATAATGACGTGGATGACGATGACGATGATCGTGGTGACGAGGACGATGACAAGGGTGCTTATGATGTTGATGGTGGTGGTGGTGGCGATGATGATGATGATGATTCTGATGGGGATGATGATGATTGCGGTGGTGGTGGAAGTGGTAGTGGTGGTGATGATGATGGTGATATTGATGGTACTGGTGAGTATAGTGATGCTGATCGATGTGGTGGAGGTTTTAGAACGGGTTGAGCAGAGGGGCCATACGTGTGATGTTAGGCAAATAGAATATGCTGCCTGTCACTGGTGTGCACTCGCCAACACCCTGCTGCCTATCTCCGCTCAAGTTGTTTTTGGTCTGAAGCAGGCCTGATGGGCCCCCCGGCGGCCCTCATCAGTCACCTCCAGACCGCTGGGATACGTGCTCTGGAACTGCTGGCGCTGCGGCAGTCGATCATCTCGGGGGTGCCGCCGTGCCCGGCAGTGTCGCTGGCGTGCCCGCTGGCGAACCTGACCTGCCCGCCGCAGGTCTGCCCGGCGCTGACGTGCGCGCCGCCGCCCTGCCCTCCTCCAGTGTGCCCGGCGCCGCTGGTCAACCTCTCCTGCCCGTCTGCAGGGGGAATCGTGGGAGCCGGCGAGTTCGACTCACCCTCGGCGTGCTGGGGGACTCTCGCTGGGATCGCGGCTGGGCTGGGGCTCGGCCGCGCCGCCCCGCGCCGCGGGCGTGCTGCTGACGCCGAGAGAGATGATGATCGCGCACCGTCCCCTGCCCCCGCTCGCCGCGGAGGGGGAGTGGTGCGCTGACTTGGCGGTCGGCACGCTGGTCCGGGTCTCCTACGCCGGGGAGACCATGGACCACACGAGGGTCGTGCTGTGGCCCAGCCGCCGCATGGACCAGAGGCGACGAGTCCGAGGGCGACACGCCTACTGGGTGCTCTCCGCGGACGGCGACGTCTGGGAGGAGGACCTGAGCGGGAGGAATGCAGCGACTGGGCCGTCGGGCGGGTCGCTGCTGGACCAGGCGACGGGGAACCCGCCCGACGGCCGCCGCCTCTATCGGTTCCGTGCGCGGCCCAGCCTGGACGAGGTTGTGGAGCTGGCGGCGGAGTGTCGGGCCACTATGCTCAGGCGTGGGCAGGCCGAGGCGGAGGGGCCGACGAGAGTGGTGCTGGCCGACGGGGCGGTGCGCCCCGGCCACGACTACTTCCCGTGGCTGGTGGCCCCGCGCCCGTGGGTGCTGACGGAGCCGCTCCCTGGCATGCCCATCGGGACCGTGGTGGATCCGCTCCCGGTGGGGGCGCTGCGCGACGGGAGCCGGGCCCTCGGCCTGCTCCCGAGCTGCGGCCGCTGGGCGAGGCTCGAGCAGGTGGACGAGGGCCAGATCGTCGAGTGGGCTGCCAAGAGGACGAAGGAGCTGCTGCTCGACCTCGGCGCGGAGCCCGACGCCATGGGCGCCGCCGAGCCGGTCGGCGGGACTGAGACCCCTCCGCTGCGCGAGGCTCGCTCGTCTGGAGGCGACCGCCTAGGCGAGAAGCTGGGGCTGACCGCGGAGGAGCCCGCCGAGTCGGCCGCAGGGAAGGACGACGCCAGCGGCGACGCGCGCACGCTGTGGGTCGACTGGGACGAGCAGGGCGAACGCAGGAAGGAGTTCAAGCGGGCGGTGGCTGAGAGCTCGGATGTGAAGTGGGACCATCACAGGCTGCCCGCCGACCGTACTTGCCTCCACACGTGCAAGATGATGGTGAACTTGAGTGGGTCCCCGCGCGCGTGGCTGGAGCGCTTTCTCAGGGAAAAGGGGATAGCTTCTACGGATCGAGTTGCGCACGAACTCCGAGTGTTGTGCGACATCCTGGAGGAAGCAGGCGAGTTTGACCAGATCAATCTCGGAGGACTGGCCTGCTTGGAAGTGGCCGCCCTCCGGCTGAACCTGCTGGTGGACGCGCACAAGAGCGGGCCGGCCTCGTACTCGAACGCGAAGTACCTCTCGCCGCTGACCGACGTGGACCAGTTGATGGCTCCTGGCTTGCGGTCTCACGTGTCGAGGCGCGCCAAGGAGGAGTACGAGCTGATGCAGGGCGACAGGAAGGCCGAGGCGGTTGCTGCTGGGGCGGCTGGCGCGCGGGTTCCACCGCGCGAGGGGGCCGATGACTCGGCCAAGGGTGGCAAGGGCGGCGGCGGGGGCGGCCGGGGTAACAAGACCCGGGCGCGAGCCCTCGCGCCGCCCGTGCAGGCATGACGGACCAGTCTCAGCCGGCGGAGTGGGCCCCTGCCGGCTGGGCTAACACATCGGCCCGGCGAGCGCCGCTGGCCCTGGCGAGCGGGGATAGGGACCTCTTCCCCCTCCCTCGCCTGGCCAGGCCGCCCGCCAGCAGGGGCGGCAGCCGCGCCCGGATTGCTGGCGCTCGGCGGCGGCGCGAGCACGAATTGGTGAACGGCGCGATCGACTCTCTCAACTGGCTTGCTGGATGGGAGCCTGACGACGTGGGCCCGCCGCGCTCCCTGGACGCCATGGGGGGCAAGCATGCTGGGATCGTGCAGTGGGTGGCCAGCGAAGCTCTTCGGCGCCAAGCCGCAGCTCCCAGCCCCTGTCCGTCCCAAGAGGCATCGCTCAGTGCGTTGCTCAAGGGGTGCTCGATCTACGACACGTCGGGCTCCCCGAGGAACCTGGCCTCCTTCGTCCGCGAGCGCGTGTCCTTGCCCCCTTCGGTTGTCGGCTGCCTCCAGGTGGACGATATCGTGGGCGAGGCCGGCCGCACCTACCTGAAGGAGAATCAAAAGCGTATGAGGCGGCCGATCGAGGAGATCGATTTTGACAGCTTGCCGACTCCCTATTTTGACCCGCTGCTGAAGCGGAACAAGAAGATGTACCACAACTTTTTGAAGGATCTCTCGTCCCGCGGGCTCTTGCTCGCCACCTTGTCTCCCGCAGAGCAGGCTGGCCTGTTCTTCGTGAAGAAGGCCGACAGCGACAAGATGCGCATGATCGTGGATGCGCGCCGGGCGAACGCTTGGTTCGGCGTGCCCCCCAGCGTCCAGCTCCTGTCGTGCGAGGGGTTCGGCAGGGTGGAGGTGAAGCTCCCAGAGGGCGTCGCCTTCGGCTCGGCGCGGGGAGAGGAGCTGCTGAACGGCTTCAAGCTCTTCTTGGGCATGACGGACGTCAAGGACTGCTTCTACAGGATGCGCATCCCGGTGAGCCTGGCGAAGTTCTTCTCGCTGCCCGCCGCCCCGGCTCACGTCCTGGGCCTGGAGGGGCACGAGCTGGAGGGGACGAGGCTGGGCTGCGACACCCTCGTCTTCCCCTGCATCGGGGCTCTCCCCATGGGATTCTCTTGGTCCCTTTTCCTCGCCCAAGACGCGAACGAGGAGAGGGTCGTCCGGTCTGATCCGTGGCCAGGGGGAGACACGGCAGTCTCGGAGCGGGTCCTGATGAGTGATCGCGGACCGCCGCTCGTCGTGGAGGTTGAGCCCGGGCTGCACGGGGGTGCCTACGTGTACGTCGACAACATGGGGGTGCTCGCCCCCTCGGAGGGCCTCGCCAAGAGCGCCCTCGAGAGCTGGACTGGTCTCTTCGAGGGGGTCGGCCTTGACTTGCACAAGAGCTCGGTGGGCTCGGGCGCGTGCGAGGCGCTCGGGACCAAGCTTGACCTCGAGCTGATGAGGTCGGGCGTGAGCGACGGACGGTTCTGGAAGGTGTACCTGGGACTGGGGGGCCTGCTAGCCCGCGGCCGAGCGACAGGGCGCGCCTTGGAGGTGGTGCTGGGCCACTGCACCTTCTGCGGGCTGGCCCTCCGAGGGTCTCTGAGTTGCTGGCACGCCTCGTACCGCTTCATCCAGCGGCACTACCTGGAGCCCGCCCGGCTGTGGGCAGAAGTCGTGAAGGAGATCAAGATGTTCCGCGGGCTGCTCACCCTGATGGTTCAGGACTGGTGGCGGCCATGGAACTGCTGCGTGCTCCAGACCGACGCGAGCGAGAGCGGCTGGGGCATGGCGCAGTCGTTCTGGCCGCAGCACGTGGTGGAGCAGGTTGGCCGGCTGCCTGAGCGAGCCCGTTTTCGTTCGGCGCTGGGCAGACCGGCGCGAGAGAGCGCGCTCGCTGCCGCCAACCTTGCTTGGGACAGCTCGGGCGCCCTGTGCAGTTTTGAGGACATGAAGAATCCTGACTCTCTTGCGTCTGACCCCCTGTCCTCGTGGGAGCTCGACCCCGGGTTCGCTGAAGTGCCCTGGCAGTGGCTCCGAAAGGGGGCCTGGGAGACCGTCCGGTCCGGGGTCTGGCGTTTTGCTGAGGACATCCTGATCCTTGAAGCCAGGGCCCTCGTAAAATCGATCCAGCGGCTGGCAAAGACCGCGCACGGGGTCTGTGTGCGACAGCTCTTTCTGTCCGACAATATGTCTGTGGTGCTATCCTTTTCCAGGGCTCGTTCGTCCCGCTTCAGCTTGCTGGTTCAGATCCGTCGATTCTACGCCTATGCGATTGCGTTGGGGCTTACGCCCGCTATTCGATGGATCCCCTCGGAGTTTAATGAAAGCGATGAAGGCAGCAGGGTTTTTTCTGAGAGTGACAGTAATATTCTCACATCCCTCTTGGATGAGAAGTTCCAGGCCGATCTGAATCTGCTCACCCGTCCTCCAAGAGCCGTCCCTGTGAAAGACAATACGCGGGATCCTCTCCGTAGCCGTTTTGGCCCACACCATTCTTTCTTGGCTGAGATTCCCGAGGCGCCCGACTTGCCAGAGACGGCGGGCCATGGCCCCCGAGAGGGCTCGGGTGCTGGCCGAGCCGGTGCCGCAGGCGCGGACGCCCCCCCAGCGGGCAGGCGCTCGGCGGCCGGCCGCACGGACTCGTGCGCTGGCAGGCGCGGCAGCGCAGGCGGGCTCGCGCTCGGACCCGAGCGGTGCGAGGGCGATCGCCAGCCCCGGGGCGCTGGGCCGGACGCGGGTGCTGGTGCCGGCCCCCCTCTTGCCTTCAAGGAAGAGGGCCAGCCAGGCTGGACGGCATCTCTCGGCCCTCGACGAGAGGGACGCGAACGGGCTGGACCTCGCTGGAGACGCCGGGGAGGACGCCGAGGGCGACAGCAGCTCCAGCGGCTCCGACTCGGTGGTGGAGCAGCTGGGGCGGACTCGGGCCCGAATGCGGCAGCTGCGCGCGCGGAGGGCGCACCGGCGGGCGAAGCTGTACGCCGATGCTATCCTGGCGGCGCAGGGCGAGGGCGTGAGCCTCCTGGAGACCTTGGCGGTGACCCAGGCGACGCAGGTGAGGTACCAGCGATATCTCGATCGTTTCTACTCTCGTGCCGGCCTGAGCCGGAGGGAGATCCTGGCGAAGCCGGACACGGAGATCGACGAGCTCATGTGCAATTACATGACCGAGAAATACTTGCAGGGCGAGCAGAGCAACTACGGAGACCAGACGGTCGCGGCCTGGGTCAGCGCGAACCCGGACTTCGGGCGCGTGGGAGGTCGCAAGCTGCCGCGGACCTGGCGGGCGCTGAAGGCCTGGCGCAGGCTGACTCCGGGCAGGCGGCGGAAGGCCCTTGCCCTTCCGGTCTGGTGCGGGCTGGCCTGGAGGCTGGCGCAGCGAGGACACCTACGCCTGGGCATCTTCTTGATGATAGGCGTATCGATCTATGGTCGGCCCTCGACTTTGCTGGCCGCCCGGCGGTGCGACCTCGTGCCTCCGTCCCCTGGTGTCAGCCGGCACTGGGCTCTGTTGACCCACCCGCTGGAGCGGAAGAGGCCGAGCAAGCGTGGGCACTTCGACGAGGGCTGCCCCCTGGACTCGCCGTACCTCCAGGGCTTAGACGAGGTGTTCGGGCGGCTGGCCTCGACGACGTCGAAGGAGCCGCTGTGGAACTTCAGCTACCCCGAGGCAGCGACGCTGCTCAAGGAGGCGGCAGAGGACCTCGGGGTGGCCCCAGTGACATTGTACCAGATGAGACACTCGGGCGCCAGCATCGACCTGGCGAAGGGCTGGCGCAGTCTGACCTCGGCTCAGCGACGCGGGGAGTGGACGCAGGCGAAGTCAATGCACCGCTACGAGCACAGCAGCAGGCTCGGCAGCGACTATGCAAAGCTCGACCCCCGGCTGCGCGCGACGTGCGAGGAGGCGGAGAGGCAGCTGGCGCTCATCCTGACGGACCGTCCCCACAACGTGCAGCTGTGGCGCAAGTGAGCCAGCTACACCTGGGCTACCGAGGAGGCCGCTCCCGTGGCCGCCTTCGCCGCTCGCGCCTCGGCAAGGGCCAGTACCTCGGCGATCTTTTCGCAGGCTGCCGAGCTGTGTCTCGGGCGGCCGAGGCCGAGGGCTTCCGTGCGAGAAGTTGGGACGTCATCTATGATGCAGAGTGGCAGGATTTGTTGTCGCCGGCCGTGCTGCGGGCGATCAAATCTGACGCTCGAGCTGGCCGGCTGGTGGCCGCGGCAATGGCCCCTCCATGCCAGACTTTTTCCCTCGCGCACGACAGGTCGAGGCCGGTGCGCAGCCGCGAGAAGCCATGGGGCTTCCCTGCCTCCGAGCTGACGCCTGCCGATGCCGAAGCAGTGGAATTAGGCAACCGCCTCGCTCGGGTTGCGCTTTCCCTCTTCAGATTCTTTTTGAAGCTGGGGGTTCCCGTAATCCTCGAACATCCCTTGACGAGCCGGCTGTGGCATACTGCTGAGGTGTGCGACTTATCGCACCATAGACATGTCTATCTGGCTGAACTGGACCAGTGTCAGTATGGAGCAAGATGGAAGAAGCCCACACGGCTCCTCTGTGCACACGTGAATCACGAAGATATAATTAAGCTCACCCGTCGATGCCGACCAAAAGGCTGTATATGTTCTAAGACTGGGAAACCCCATTGGCAACTCAGCGGCGGGGGGCCAGGCGGCCTCCGCCGTACCCGCATTGCTTCTGAGTACCCTCCTGGTCTGGCACGAGCAATGGTCTCTACCCTTTTAGCTAGTACTGTTGAAAAGCGAGCTTGTCACTCCCACCCTTTCTCTCCCCACCCTAGCGAACATCCTACCTGGATAGCTTCGGGATGATTTGGGAGATTGAGTTTTAAGGCATGCCTTTAAGCTCAAAGCCTCTGGCCATGACGAGTCCAGAGTTTCGCTAGATTCAGTCTCCGCAAGAAAAATGGGACCGTTGCTCTGGAGGTTTTAGAACGGGTTGAGCAGAGGGGCCATACGTGTGATGTTAGGCAAATAGAATATGCTGCCTGTCACTGGTGTGCACTCGCCAACACCCTGCTGCCTATCTCCGCTCAAGTTGTTTTTGGTCTCCCGCCCCCCCAACCCTCGGGGAGATTGAGTTTTAAGGCATGCCTTTAAGCTCAAAGCCTCTGGCCATGACGAGTCCAGAGTTTCGCTAGATTCAGTCTCCGCAAGAAAAATGGGACCGTTGCTCTGAGTATGACGAGTATGATGATGTTCGTAATGATGGTGATAATGATGATGCTGATGGTGGTGGTACTGATGATGATGATGATGCTGACGGTGATGGTGATGGTGATGATGGTGGTGTTGATTATGATGATGGTGTTGACGATGACGATGATGCTGATGATTATCACGATGGTGATGGTCATGATGATGATGCAGATGCTGGTGCATACGCTGATGCTGATGATGGTGCTGCTGACGATGACGATAATGATGACGATGATGGGCATGATAATGATGCTGATGATGATGATGACGATGAAGATGGTGATGATAACGATTATGATGATGCTGATGCTGATGATGACAATGGTGATGAGGATGATGATGCTGCTGATGCTCATTATGCTGATGCTGCTGATGCTGATGATGACCATGATGAATAATAATAATAATATGGTTATGATGATGCTGAAAATGCTGCTGATGATGATGATGGTGATGGTGATGGTGATGGTGATGATGATGATGATGATGATGATGATGATGATGATGATGATGATGATGATGTCGCCCTGTCCGCGGCCATGCTCCAGAGCGGTCGGACAGCAGAGTTTGGTGCGAGTGGCTTCGCCATATTCTACAGCGAGGGCCACTGCGCTTCTGGAGAGTTGCACGTGGACCATGTTGCCACACTTTTCAAAGCGGTCAGTTCTCACAGTTGGGCGTTGCCGGGGGCCAGCTCAAAGCCCACCGCATGTTGCGGGAAACTGCCAGGGTCGTTCCAGGCGACCTCCCGTTGTTTGCCAACGAGACAGGGCATCGGGATGAAGGCGACATTCAGAGCTAATAATTGACGACCCTCTGAAGAGGAAACAGGCTGGCTGACCACCATGAGGGGTTAGCTGCTAGAAGCCACGACTACAGCAGCGATGCGCATAGCGAGGCTTCCTTTACCCTCAACATGTGCGCCACCCAGGTTCACTGCACGTATGGGTCAAGCACTGGGGCAGCGGCCTTCGTTCGGGAAGTTGGGTGAGTTGGGACGGTCTCCGGTCGGACCTCGGAAGCCAGTCTCCAAGCCAAATGGCCACCACACCCCAGTCGTACACCTCTGTACATATTTGAAAGAGGAGGTGCAATATATATATATATATATATATATATATATATATACATATATATGTATGTTTCTTAGGCCACATGTTTCGATTCGATCCGAATGTGCCAGACTGAACCCTTCCCTGGAACCTGGAGTGCACCTCGCATGCTCTGCACGTTGCATGGGTCGAGAACCGTGTGCTCCAAGTGTTCTGCTGTGTTGCCTGTGGTGCCATCAACACGTGCAAAGTTGAAAAGAAGCTTTTTCACCCATGCGCACGTGCTCCTTCTTCCAAGAGTAGTAGGCTCAAGAGGGGCAGCTTACCTGGGGCTGATTCCAGGATTCGCCCCACCGTCTCTCTCTCTCTCTCGCTCTCCGCCACTGGCTGTGCACTGAAGGCTGCGAGAGCTGCGTACTTTCTGGTCTTCAGTGCGTTGTGCTGTGTATGACTCATTGCCGGGGGGTGGGTGGGAGGACGGAAGGGATGATGAGGTGTGAAGGGGGGATACGGATTTTGGAGGGAGGGAGGGAGGAGGAATGGAGGAGCAGGAGGAGGAGGAGGAGGAGGAGGAGGATTACGGTTTAGTGAGGGTGTAGAGGGCTCAATGGGGTATTGGGGTCTTGGGATGAGTCTAGGGAGTGTTCGGCGTTCTGGAGGGTCAAGGAGATGAGGGGAGGGGGTGTTCGGCGTTCTGGAGGGTCAAGGGAATGAGGGGAGGGGTCAACATACGTTTTCATTATTGGTTTGCCGTTTTTTCGCCCGCCCAGGCAGCATCGGAACCATTTTAGCAGCGATAGCTCGACGAAATTTTTCGTCCAGTGGTACTGACGCCTGCTCGGCCTTCCGTCGGCCATGTTCCGATTGAGGTACCAAGTCGAAAACGTGGAAATGGAGATGGGCCATCACGGAGAGGGGGCGCAGGGGGGGGTGGGATGAGGGAAGAGAAGGGGGACGGGAGGTGATACAAACGGAGTATAGGGGGCGTTCCAGAGGGAGGTGGGAGTAGCAGTGGAGTACGTAGGATGGACTGAAGACGAGGCCCGCATCAGTTTGGAAGATTACACGCCCCGTTGCTATCACGTCGAGGCAGAGACC
>CAUYUJ010016984.1:112500-140000 GCA_963575745.1 Prorocentrum cordatum
GCCGTGCGGGCAGGCAGGGTTTGATGCGATCTTTTGCCCGCTGGGTCACGGCTGTTGCCATGAGCGCGAGCGTTTCTTGTGTGGAGAGCGGGTGCTACTTGCTGCGGCATGCAAGGTTCGCCAAGGTGGACCCAGGCGGCCACAATCTACGGCCGCTCCCCGGTTCCTGGGGGCATCGCTTGGTCGCTTGGGAACTTGGTCGCGGTGGTGACTGAGGAGGCCGTGCACGTTGTCAGCGCGGAGGCCGCCATCGAGCGCACCCATGAGGCGGTCGTCGTCGCGCGCATCGGACTGCCGGACGCGCCTCCCGTCAGTGGGGCGGGGCGCGTCGGGCGGGAGCTCAAGCGTGGCCTCGCACAGCGCCCCGGTTCCAGCGGGCCACGGTCTTCCAGAGCCTTGGAGGCACGGTTCGGGCTCACAAGCTGGGACAGCCACGACCGTGCGGAGAGTTTCGAAGAGGCCGTGGAGCGCGGGCGCAGGCGCGCCTTCACCGGAGTCGCTTGGTCACCCATGGGGTGCGGGCCCCGTGGCAGCGCTCTGCTCGCCACCGTGGACTCCTCGGGCCTCGTCGGGGTCCATGTGGTGCTGCCCGCGGGCGGCGACGCCGCGCGGGGCGAGGCCCCCCTGGTCTGCGCCATCGCGGCCCCGCAGCCGGGCTTGGCCCCCGCGAGCCGAGGGCCTCCCAGCGCGGCGGGCGAGGCGGACGCCGCCCAGGACCCCCCAGCGGCCTGTGCTGCGCGGAGCAGGAAGGCCAGCGCCCAGGCACCGCGGACCAGGAGGCCCCCGCCGCCCCGCTCAGGCGCCCACGACCGCAGCCGCACGCGCCACCGCGCCGACCGGCCGGCCAGCGGCCGCTCCGCGCAGCAGCGGCCGCGCGGCGAGGGCCTGCAGGCGCCGTACGCGCCCGCTCGTGTGGCGTTCTGCCCCTCGCCTCTGCCGGGGGAGCGGGTCGCGCGGCCGCAGTCGGCGCTGCTGTGCGCGGCGCGGGCGTCCCTGGTCGAGCTCTGGCGGGTGGGTGTCGAGCCGTGGGAGTGCACCTGCCTGGCGACCCACCAGCTGGACCTGTGCGGCGGACCTTCCCGCCACGCCCCAGTGATCACCGCGCTGGCGGTCGCGCCGGCGCGCGGTGCCCGCCTCGCACTGCTGCTTGGCACGAGCAGCGGCGCTGTGCAGGCCCTGCCCGCCCGCGTGCAGGCCTCGCTGCCTGGCAGCGCTGTCGGCCTGGACGCGGAGGAGCCCGGCTGCGTGCTCTCCCAAGCGGTGGAGCTGCAGGGCCCCGGTGGCGCAGCAGTGGCCGTCGTAGCCGAGGCGGCGGAATTTGACGGGGCGGGCCGCCCGAACTGCGGCGCCGAGACAGCTCGCGGAGCGTGGTTGGTGGCTATGGCCCAAGGAACAGAGGTGTCCGCCGTGCTGTCGCGCGGCGGCTTGCTTGAAGTGGCCCACGGTCGCTCTTGCTCTGGCGTCGGGCAGCGCTTCAGGAACAGGGCGTGCGCACACGGGCTGCCAGTGATCTCATTGCTGATTGACGCGTCTGGCACGATGGCAGGGGCGAAGGCGGGCGCGAGCTTCAGCGAGGTGGCGCGGGTGCTCAGCCTGGACTTCTCTGGGCGTGCTGCCTTGTGGCGGCTCTGCGCTGCCGCTGACGGAGAGCTTGGCGCGATGGAGTGCGAGATCCGCACCATGCTGCCCTTGCAGCCGCAAAACTGGCTGACGGCTGTGGAGGTCGCTGCTATGCACGTGGATTTCAGGGTCAGCCGTCCGCTGGCCACGGAAACTATCCGCGCCGGCTCTGTGCAAAGCACCTGCATGGTCTTCTCTCCGTCCAGGTCCATGGTAGCCTCTGTGGTAACGCGGCGCATGGAAAAGACCACGCAGCAGAAGCCGACTTGCCACCTCTTCCTCGCGCCGACGGGGACGGCCTCGCAGATGTTCCTGTCACTGATGTGGTCAGCATGCACCTCGCTCCAGCGCGCACGGGACAGTAATGCCCTTGGCTTTCATATGTGGGACGTAGCCGCCGCCTGGCTCTCCTTGCGCCAAGGGGTAGCGTTCGAGATCGAGCGCTCCAGAAGGCCCGCTCAGGCCAATCGCACAGACCACGGCGCAGACGGCCCTGAAGGCGCGGGTGGTACTACGGTGGCGCGCTTACTCGCTTGGCTCTGGGAGAGAGCAGAATCAGCCGGGCTCGTGACGGCGGTGGCGGGCGAGCCTCCGTTCTTGAAGGGCCCCTTGCAGGAGTCGCTCCTGGAGCGCCTGGAGGCCGAGGTCCGCAGGTGCGTCCGCGAGGGCCGGCAGATCGAGCACTGCCAGCTGCGGAACGCGCTGCTCGAGCTGGGCTCTCGCATGCCGGCCGCGCAGGCTGAGCCGAGGGGAGCACCGCCGGGAGGCAGCCGCGAGGCCCTGCGCCAGGACTACTGGGCGTGCCGCGTGCGCGAGGGCTGGCCGCCTGTGAAGATCGGCTGCGCAGCAGGGTGGCCCTTCGCCAGAGTAACATTGGGTGCGGGCTCATCGGGCGTTGCGTCATGGGGGGGCGATCAACCGGGGGGGGATGAAGCAAGGTGCGCCTCCTGTGTCCTAAAGGGGCCCTACATCCCTCCTCGGAATCAAGCGCAGGTTCTTCTCGCACCATGGCGACGCCCCAGGGCCTCAGTTTCAATGTTGACGCCGATGCTGGCCACTGCATTTTTTTGTTTACCCCGCGGGCCGCGCTGCGCGCGTCCATCAACATTGAAATTGGGGGGCGAGGGGGTCAAATAAAAAGCTGCTTGCGTTTGATTTCGAGGGGGGTTTTAGAGGAGCCCCTGGGCCCCAAATGGGGAGATGAGATCTGCACGCATCTCCCCCAATTTCTCGCCCCCCCGGTAAACAACTCCCAAGCACACAGGGTCCCCCCAGCACGATCTTGTGCGCTCAGATTCGCCGTTCCACGATGCCCTAGAGCCGCGCACCAATAGTTAATTACTCTTGCCTAGAGTCACTCCTGTGCGTAGCCGAGGAGAGCTCACTGGGCTCGTCGGCCAGCGAGGTCCTTGCCCACTGCCGCCGCGGGTCCCGCAAGCGCCTTCGGCCAGTGGCGCTCTCTGCGCCGTGCCGCTTGTGCGGAGAGGCTTCGGCGGCCCGCCGACGGGGGTGGCGCGAGGGGGGGGTCCTCCCAAGAGGGCAGAGAGCTTCCACGAGGCCATCCTGCCGCCTCGGACGCCTTCGCATGAGCTCCTGAGCCCTTCCACGAATTCCCCCGCTCTCTTGGAAGGCCCCCCGCTCCCCCTCGCCCCACGCCCCCGTGCGTGCCCCCACAGGCCGCGACGGCGGACCCGGCGCTCACGAGCGCGTCCTGCGGGTGCCACACGCTGCCCGTCTGCCAGCGGACCCTGGCCCCGCTGCTCGCCGAGCCGCACACCCGGTGCGGCCTCTGCGGCAGGCTGACCGCCTGCCCCGCCGAAGGCGAAGGCGTCGGCCCCGCCGCGGCGCCCGCCGCCGGGACGTGCGCCTGGTGTGCGGCCTTCTCCTCTACGAGGCCCACGGCATGATCGAGCGCCGCCGCGTCTTCAGCACCAGCGGCCCCCGCGGCATCGAGCTCATCGACCATGGCGCTCGCGGGCCGGCTCTCGAAAAGGGCACGTCCATGCGCGGACCAGAAGGCAGGCGGGGCCCGCTGTTGTGCAGCAGAGTTCGGGAGAAATGCCTTTCACTTGTGTCGGCGGGCTGGGCTGCCGTCCAGGTGCAGGAGTGAAGCTGCAGCATGTCTGCGTTCCAGTCAGAGGCCTCGCGACATGCAGACGCTAGCAGCAGTGCTTGTGTTTGGGCTTTTTCAGTTCGCTGTCAGCCGCTGGCGTGTACGAAATGGAACAGGTTGCAATCCAGACAAGGTCGGCTTGTCTTTATCTGAATTGCGCAGGCCGCAGAGGAGTGCGCGGGGGTTGCAACTTGCAGTGGTTGTGAGCGGCTCGAGTGGATAGGAGAACCTCTTCTCGCTTACTCCTTCTCCTCCATCCTCTGCCTCCGCCTCCTCCTAGGCTCCGAGGTCTCCGCATGTAATGCTCCCCACCTTCCCAATCAAGTTTCTCGCTCCGAGCTCCTCTCCATGAACATTTGGGGCGTTCTACAAAAAGGACTTCGGCTTCGAGTGATCGAGAAGGTGACATCTCTTCCCCGGCGGAAGCTCGGCGGAAGGCGGCGGAAGTGAAACCAGCCCCCCAAGAGATGTCGTCAACAGTTGTCGGTCCAACTTTTCTGGAACCGGCCAGTTGGTCACCACATGATCCTGCCCCGATTCTTCTCGCGAATGGCATGGTTTGCGCATGGAGGTGCGCGTCCATGACGCTAGGCACGACTACTATGGGGACTGCTTTACCCGCGCCTCTGGCCACCACGTAGGAGTTTATGAGTCTCGCTGCCCTCAGCAGTGGCGCCTGACGCACACCGTGCCAGGCCCAGAAGCAGGCCTCTGTGAAGTACTATCACGAACTTGCATCCGCCGTGCAGGTGTCGAGCCCTCCCTCGGCCTCTTCGCAGCTCCGTCCCGCCCAGAGCTGTGCCAGAGGCGCCGCGCTTGACGCCATCGCTACTGAGCGGAGCGGCGGCCCAAAATGCAAGGTCTGCGCATGCCCACTCTCACGCCCATGGCTAATCCTCAAAAGCTCGAGCTCCTAATCCTGCGTCGCCTGCGAGCACCAGGCCCTCCTCCTCCTCGTCCTCCTCCTCCTCCTCCTCCTCCTCCTCCTCGTCCTCCTCCTCCTCCTCCTCCCCTCCTCCTCCTCCTCCTCCTCCTCCTCCTCCTCCCCCTCCTCCTCCTCCTCCTCCCCCTCCTCCTCCTCCTCCTCCTCCTCCTCCTCCTCCTCCTCCCCCTCCTCCTCCTCCCCTCCTCTCCATCCTCCTCCTCCTCCTCCTCCTCCTCCTCCTCCTCCCTCCTCCTCCTCCTCCTCCTCCTCCTCCTCCTCCTCCTCCTCCTCCTCCTCCTCCTCCTCCTCCTCCTCCTCCTCCTCCTCCTCCTCCTCCTCCTCCTCCTCCTCCTGTTCCTCCTCCTCCTCCTCCCCGTCCTCCTCGTCCTCGTCCTCCTGCTCCTCCTCGTCCTCGTCCTCCTCCTCCTGCTCCTCCTCCTCCTTCTTCTGCTCCTCCTGTTCCTCCTCCTCTTCCTCCTTCTCCTCCTCCTGGGGCCTGGTGCGAGAAATCCTCACTCCCGCCCCGCCAGCCGCACGCTGGCCGTTTCTCTGAAGACGCGCGCTCGGAGAGTTCCCTTCCAGTGGGCGGTGTGGGAACTTTCGGAGCTACACCACCCTCCTTCCCTCCTAAACTTCAGAGGAGGATAAAGTACCCATACCTCTACCCTTCCCTGGTTTTCCACTTTTTGGGACTCGAGGCCCTTGTCGCCACCGCTAGATTCGCCTCGAAATTCTGGTCAGAACGCACTACGGGAGAGGTCTGGGGAGTGGTATCCCGAAAACTGGGGGCCTGAAGGGGGGGCTTCGTAAGTTTCCCCCCTCCTCTTTGTCAAACTGCGTGACATTTAGCTGTCCTGACACGCGCGTGTTGAAACTCAATACGTACGGTGTTCGACACGTCTCACGCACGTGTTGGCCCACGTATTGGCGAACGTATCGTGCCAGACCTGCGTTTCCAATCTACGTGTTGAGCTCCGTGCTACTACGCTACGGGTTGCGTAATGCGTATCGGGGCAGGTAAGGCGTGATAAGGCTCGTTGTCTTCCTCGTCGTCGTCCTCGTCGTCGTCCTTGTGATCCTCGTCGTCCTCTTGTCGTCGATGTCGTTGTCGTCCTCGTCGTCCTCGTCGTCGGCGTCGCCGTCCTCGTCGTCCTCCTCGTCGTCGTCGTTGTCGTCGTTGTCGTTGTCCGCCGTCATCCTCGTCGTCGTCATCGTCCTCGTCCTCGTCGTCGTTGTCGTCCTCCTCGTCGTCGTTGTCGTCGTCCGTCGTCGTCGTCCTCGTCCTCGTCCTCGTCGTCTTCGTTGTGGTCCTCGTCGTCGTCGTCGTCCGTCGTCGTCGTCCGTCGTCGTCGTCGTCGTCGTCGTCGTCGTCGTCGTCGTTGTCTTCGTCTTCGTTGTCGTCCTCGTCGTCGTCGTCGTCCGTCGTTGTCGTCTTCGTCGTCGTCCGTCGTCGTCGTCGTCGTCGTCCTCGTCGTCGTCGTCGTCCGTCGTCATCGTCCGTCGTCGTCGTCTTCGTCGTCGTCCGTCGTCGTGGTCGTCCTCCGCCTCGTCGTCGTCGTCGTCGTCGTCCGTCGTCGTTGTCCGTCGTCGTCGTCGCCGTCGTCGTCGTCGTCGTCGTCGTTGTCTTCGTTGTCGTCCTGGTCGTTGTCGTCCGTCGTCGTCGTCCGTCGTCGTCGTTGTCGTTGTCGTCGTCGTCGTCGTCGTTGTCTTCGTTGTCGTCCTCGTCGTTGTCGTCCTGGTCGTCGTCGTCCGTCGTCGTCGTCGTCTTCGTTGTCGTCCTCGTCGTCGTCGTCGTCGGTTGTCGTCGTCGTCGTCCGTGGTCGTCCGTCGTCGTCGTCGTCGTCGTCTGCGTTGTCGTCGTCGTCGTCGTCGTCCGTCGTTGTCGTCGTCGTTGTCGTCCGTCGTCGATGACTTCTTCGTTGTCGTCCTCGTCGTCGTCGTCGTCGTCGTCGTCGTCAGTCGACGTCGTCCGTCGTCGTTGCCTTCCGTCGTCTTCGTTTTCGTCGTTGTTGTCGTCCTCGTCGTCCGTCGTCGTCGTCCGTCGTCGCCGTCGTCGTCTTCATTGTCGTCCTCGTCGTCGTCGTCGTCGTCCGTCGTCGTCGTCCGTCGTCGTCGTCGTCGTCGTCGTCTGTCGTCGTCGTCGTCCGTTGTCGCCGTCACCGTCGGCGTCGTCGTCGTCGTCGTCGTCGTCGTCCGTCGTCCTCGTCGTCCGTCGTCCGTCGTCCGTTGTCCTCGTCGTCGTCGTCTTCGTTGTTGTCTTCGTCGTCGTCGTCGTCGTCGTCGTCCGTCGTCGTCGTCGTCGTCTTCGTCGTCGTCGTTGTCGTCGTCGTGCCGTCGTCGTCGTCGTCGTCGTCGTTGTCGTCCGTCGCCGTCGTTCGTCGTCGTTCGTCGTTAGTCGTTGTCGTCGTCGTCGTTGTCGTCGTCGTCGTCGTCCGTCGTCGTCGTTTGTCCGTCGTCGTCGTCGTCCGTCGTCCGTCGTCGTCGTCCGTCGACGTCGTCGTCCGTCGTCCGTCGTCGTCGTCGTTCTCGTCCTCGTCGTCATCGTCGTCGGTCGTCCGTCGTCGTCATCCGTCGTCGTTCGTCGTCGTCGTCGTCCGTCGTCGTCGTCCGTCGTCGTCGTCGGCGTTTTTGTCGTCGTCTTCGTTGTCGTCCTCCTCCTCGTCGTCGTCGTCGTCGTCGTCCGTCGTCGTCGTCGTCCGTCGTCCGTCGTCGTCGTCGTCGTCGTCGTCCGTCGTCGTCGTCGTCGTCCGTCGTCGTTCGTCGTCGTCGTCGTCTTCGTTCGTCGTCGTCGTCGTCGTCGTCGTCGTCGTCCGTCGTCGTCGTCGTCTTCGTTGTCGTCCTCGCCGTTGTCGTCCATCGTCCGTCGTCGTCGTCCGTCGTCGTCGTGGTCGTCCGTCGTCCGTCGTTGTCGTCGTCGCCGTCGTCGTCGTCGTTGTCGTCGTCGTCCGTCTTCGTCGTCGTCCGTCGTCCGTCGTCCGTCTTCGTCGTCGTCCGTCGTCGTCGTCGTCCGTCGTCCGTCGTCGTCGTCGTCTTCGTTGTCGGCGTCGTCGTCGTCCGTCGTCGTTGTTGTCGTCGTCGTCGTCCGTCGTCGTCGTCCGTCGTCGTCGTCGTCTTCGTTGTCGTCCGCCGTCGTCCGTCCGTCGTCGTTTGTCCGTCGTCGTCGTCGTCCGTCGTCGTCGTCCGTTGTCGTCGTCGTCGTCGGCGTCGTCGTCGTATTCGATGTCGCCCTCGTTCGTCGTCGTCCGTCGTCGTCGTTGTCGTCGTCGCTGTCGTCGTCGTCGTCCGTCGTCCGTCGTCGTCGTCTGTCGTCGTCGTCGTCCGTCGTCGTTCGTCGTCGTCGTTGTCGTCGTCGTCTTCGCTGTCAGCGTCGTTGTCGTCGTCGTCCGTCGTCGTCGTTTGTCGTCGTCGTCGTCTTCGTCGTCGCCCGTCGTCGTCGACTTCGTCCGTCGTCCGTCGTTCGTCGTCGTCGTTGTCCGTCGTTGTCGTTCTCGTTCTCGTCCGTCCTTGTCGTCGTCCGTCTTCGTCCGTCTTCGTCCGTCGTCGTCGTCGTCGTCGTCGTCGTCTTCGTCGTCGTCGTCCGTCTTCGTCCGTCGTCGTCGTCGTCCATCGTCCGTCGTCTTCGTCGGCGTCGTCGTTGTCGTCCTCGTCGTCGTCGTTGTCGTCGCCCGTCGTCGTCATCCGTCGTTGTCGTCGTCGTCGTCGTTGTCGTCCGTCGTCGTCGTCCGTCGTCGTCGTCGGCGTCGCCGTCGTCTTCGTTGTCGTCCTCGTCGCCGTCGTGGTCGTCCATCGTCGTCGTCGTATGTCGTCGTCCGTGCTCCGTCGTCGGTCGTCGTCGTCGTCGGCGTCGTCGTCGTCGGTCGTCGTCGTCCGTCGTCGTCGTCGTCTTCGTTGTCGTCCTCGCTGTCGTCCTCGTCGTCGTTTTTGTCGTCCGTCGTCGGCGTCGCCCTCGTCGTCCTTGTCGTCCGTCGTCATTGTCGTCGTCGTCGTCGTTGGCGTCGGCGTCGTCACCGTCTTCGTTGCCATCGTCGCTGTCGATCATCGTCGTCGTCGTTCGTCGTCGTCCGTCGTCGTCGTTGTCGTCGTCGTCGTCTTCGTCGTCGTCCGTGGTCGTCGTCGTCGTCGTTCGTCGTCGTCGTCCGTCGTCGTCGTCGTAGTCGTCCGTCGTCGTCGTCCTCGTCGTCGTCGTCGTTGTCGTCGTCCGTCGATGTCGTCCGTCGTGGTCGTCGTTCGTCGTCCGTCGTCGTCGTCGTCCGTCGTCGTCGTCATCCGTCGTCCGTCGTCGTCGTCGTCTTCTTCGTCGTCCGTCGTCGTCGTCGTCGTCGTCGTCGTCGTCTGTTGTCGTCATGCGTTGTCGTCTTCGTCCTCGTCCGTCGTCGTCGTCCGTCGTCGTCGTCGTCGTGGTCGTCGTCGTCTTCGCTGCCGTCCTCGTCATCGTCGTCGTCGTCCGTCGTCGTCGTCGTCCGTCGTCGTCCGTCGTCCGTCGTCGTCGTCATCGTCGTCGTCGGCGTCGTCATCGTCCGTCGTCGTCGCCCGTCGTCGTCGTCCGTCGTCGTCGTCGTCGTCTTCGTTGTCGTCTTCGTTTTCGTCGTCGTCGGCGTAGTCAGTCGTTGTCGTCCGTCGTCGTCGTCGTTGTCGTCGTCGTCCTTGTCGTCGTCGTCGTCGTCGTCGTCGTCCGTCGTCGTCGTGCGTCGTCGTCGTCGTCGGCGTTGCCGTCGTCGTCTTCGCTGTCGTCCTCGTCGTCGTTTTCGTCGTCCGTCGTCATTGTCGTCGTCGTCCGTCGTCGTCGGCGTCGTCGTCGTCTTCGTTGTCGTCGTCGTTGTCGTCGTCGTCGCCCGTGGTCGTCATCTGTCGTCGTCGTCGTCGTCCGTCGTCCGTCGTCGTCGTCCGTCGTCGACGTCTTCATTGTCGTCCTCGTCGTCGTCGTCGTCCTCCGTCGTCGTCCTTCGTCCGTCGTCGTCGTCGTCGTCGTCGTCGTCATCGTCGTCGTCGTCGTCCGTCGTCGTCGTCCGTCGTCGTCGTCTTCGTTGTCGTCTTCGTTGTCGTCATCGTCGTCCGCTGTCGTCGTCGTCCGTCGTCGTCGTCGTCCGTCTTCGTCGTCGTCGTCGTCCTCGTCGTCGTCCGTTGTCGTTGACCGTCGTCGTCATCGCCATCGTCGTCTTCGTTGTCGTCCTCGTCGTCGTCGTCTTTGTCGTCGTCCGTCGTCGTCGTCGTCCGTCGTCGTCGTCCGTCGTCGTCGTCTTCATTGTCGTCCTCGTCGTTGTTGTCGTCCTCCGTCGTCGTCCGTCGTCCGTCGTCGTCGTCGTCGTCGTCGTCGTCGTCGTCCGTCGTTGTCGTCCGTCGTCGTCGTCTTCGTTGTCGTCTTCGTTGTCGTCGTCGTCGTCCGTCGTCGTCGTCGTCCGTCGTCGTCGCCCGTCGTCGTCGTCGTCGTCGTCCTCGTCGTCGTCCGTTGTCGTTGACCGTCGTCGTCATCGCCATCGTCGTCTTCGTTGTCGTCCTCGTCGTCGTCGTCGTCCGTCGTTGTCCGTCGTCATTGTCGTCGTCGTCCTCGTCGTCCCCATCGTCGTCGTTGTCGTCGTGGTTGTCGTCGTCGTCAGCCGTCGTCGTCCGTCGTCGTCGTCGTCATCGTCGTCGTCGTCGTCGTCTTCGTCGTCGTCCGTCGTCGGCGTCCGTCGTTGTCGTCGTCGTCGGCGTCGTCGTCGCCGTCTTCGTTGTCGTCCTCGTCGTCGTGGTCGTCGTCGTCCGTTGTCCTCGTCGTCCGTCGTCCGTCGTCGTCGTCGTCGACGTCGTCGTCGTCGTCGTCTGTCGTCGTCCGTCGCCGTCGTCGTCGTCTTCGTCGTCGTCTTCGTTGTCGTTGTCGTCGGCGTCGTCGTCCGTCGTCGTCTTCTGTCGTTGTTGTCGTCGTCGTCTCCGTTGTCTTCCTCGTCGTCGTCCCCGTCGTTCGTCGTCGTCGTCCGTCGTCGTCGTCGTTGGCTTCGTTGTCGTCGTCGTGGTCCTCGTCGTCGTCCGTCGTCGTCCGTCGTCATTGTCGTCGTCGGCGTCGTCGTCGTCTTCGTTGTCGTCGTCGATGTCGTCGTCGTCGTCCGTCGTCGTCGTCCTTCGTCGTCGTCGTCGTCCGTCGTCATTGTCGTCGTCGTCGTCGGCGTCGTCTTCGTTGTCGTCGTCGTCCGTCGTCGTCGTCGTCCGTCGTCCGTCGTCGTCGACGTCCGTCGTGGTCGTCGTCGTCTTCGTCGTCGTCCGTCGTCGTCGTCGTCGACGTCGTCCGTCGTCGTCGTCTGCGTCGTCGTCGTCTTCGTTGTCGTCGTCCGTCGTCGTCGTCTTCGTTGTCGTCTTCGTTGTCGTCGTCGTCGTCCGTCGTCGTCCGTCGTCGTCGTCGTCGTCGTCGTCGTTGTCCGTCGTCGTCGTCCGTCGTCGTCGTCCGTCGTCGTCGTCGTTTTCGTTGTCGTCCTCCTCGTCCGTCGTCGTCGTTGTCGTCCGTTGTCGTCCGTCGTCATTGCCGTCGTCGTCGTCGTCGTCGTCGTCGTCGTCGTCGTCCGTCGTTGTCGTCCGTCGTGGTCGTCGTCGTCGTCGTCCGTCGTCGTCTTCGTCGTCGTCGTCTTCGTCGTCGTCCGTCGTCGTCGTCGGCGTCGTCGTCGTCGACTTCGTTGTCGTCCTCGTCGTCGTCGTCCGTTGTCGTCGTCGTCGTCGTCGTCGTCGTCCGTCGTTCGTCGTCGTCGTCCGTCGTCGTCCGTCGTCGTCGCCCGTCGTCGTCGTCCGTCGTCGTCGTTGGCGTCGTTGTCGTCTTCGTTGTCGTCGTCGTCGTCCGTCGTCGTTGTCGTCCGTCGTCGTTGTCGTCGTCGTCTTCGTTGTCGCCGTCGTCGTCCGTCGTCGTCGTCGTCGTCGTCGTCGTCCGTCGTCATTGTCGTCGTCGTCCTCGTTGTCGTCCTCGTTGTCGTCGTCGTCGTCGTCATCCGTCGTCGTCCGTCGTCATTGTCGTCGGCGTCGGCGTCGTCGTGGTCGTCGTCGTCTTCGTTGTCGTCGTCGTTGTCTTCGTCGTCGTCCGTCGTCGTCGTCGTCCGTCGTCGTCGTCGTCGTCGTCGTCCGTCGGCGTCCGTCGTCATTGTCGTCGTCGTCGGCGTCGTCGTCGTCTTCGTTGTCGCCGTCGTCGTCCGTCGTCATTGTCGTCGGCGTCGGCGTCGGCGTCGGCGTCGTCTTCGTTGTCGTCGTCGTTGTCGTCGTCGTCTTCGTTGTCGTCGTCGTTGTCGTCGTCGTGCGTCGTCGTCGTCCGTCGGCGTCGTCGTCGTCGTCGTCCGTCGTCGCCCGTCGTCATTGTTTTCACTGTCGTTATCGTCGTCGTCGGTGTCGTCGTCGTCTTCGTTGTCGCCGTCGTCGTCCGTCGTCATTGTCGTCGGCGTCGGCGTCGTCATCGTCGTCGTCGCTGTCGTCGTCTTCGTCGTCGTCCGTCGTCGTCGTCGTCCGTTGTCGTCGTCCGTCGTCGTCGGCGTTGTCGTCTTCGTTGTCGTCGTCGTCGTCTGGCGTCGTTGTTGGCGTCGTTCGTCGTCGTCGTCGTCGTCGTCATTGTCGTCATCGTCGTCGTTCGTCGTCGTCGTCCGTCGTCGTCGTCTTCGTTGTCGTCGTCGTCGTCCGTCGTCGTCGTCCGTCGTCGTCGTCGTCTTCGTTGTCGTCCTCGTCCTCGTCGTCGTCGTCCGTCGTCGTCGTCCGTCGTCGTCGTCTTCGTTGTCGTCGTCGTCGTCGTCGTCCGTCGTCGTCGTCCGTCGTCGTTGTCGTCGTCGTCGTCCTCGTCGTCGTCGTCGTCGTCGTCGTCGTCGTCGTCGTCGTCCGTCGTCGCCCGTCGTCATTGTTTAAACTGTCGTCATCGTCGTCGTCGGCAAGCAGGCGGGCGGGCGCGAGGGCGATCGGCTGGGCGGGCGGGCGCGCAATCAGGCGGGGAGGCACGCGGGCAGACGGGCGGGCGGGTGGGCATGCGCGCGGGCGCGCGGGCGGGCGCGCGGGTGGCCGGGGGGGGGAGGAGAGCTAAAAGGCCCGTGCCGACCAAGCCGCAGCGCGGCAGCCCGGGGCAGCCCGCCCCGGTCCACCCTTCACGACCACCCCCATCCCCACGACGACCCCAACAAGCCCAGCCGCCCCGACTCCCCCCTCCCCACCCTCGGCAACTCCGACGGCCACTCGCCCCTGCGCTCTGCATGCGCTGCCGCCTGGTCGGTGTCGCCGCAGTGGCCGTTTCCTCGTCGCGGGCGGCCTCTCTCTCTTCTGGCCCCTGGCCCCTCCCGTCTGCCTGCTGCTGGTTTCACTGTTTACCTCTCTGCTCCTCCTTCCTTGCCTCCCTCGCCCCTGCTCCTCGTCTGCTGCCTCCCCCTGTCCCTTCCCGCCTTCCCGTCCGCTTGCCTCGCCCCGCCTCCCGCCTGCGCGTTCGTCGTCGCGCGCTTGCCCCCCCCCTCCGTCCTTTCCCCGTCGACAGTCGGGGCCCTGAAGAAGGAGCCCTTTTCGTTGGGGAGGGCCTCCGTGTTCCTCAGTTGCTTCACAGTGCTCCTTGGGTTTTCCTGAAGTTTTCCATGGAACATCGGAATTTAACTTAAGGGAAAAAGGGGCCTCGTTCCTTATTTATCGTTCCTTAGGTCAACGCCCCGATTGTACGCCGCCAGAGAGCACAGACTTTCGTGGAGCAGGCTGCCCGGCCGCCTTCTCTCACGAGCGGACCCTTCTCCTTCGAACAGCTCCCCCCTGTCGCACCAGCATTCTGGCGTCGCTGGGGCGGGCTGGGCGTTTTGCCTGGGACTTCCAATGTCTGATCCTGAAGCTTGAAGGTGCAACAGCTTCAAGGATGGAGAAGGGGGTCAAAACGTGGGCATGGACTGGCGGCGGTCCTCCTTCGACAGGGGGATATCGTTGGACGCCTCGCTGCACTGTGTAATTTTACATTTAACATTCTTGATTAGTACGCCTGAGAAGCATGCAACGAGATTATCACCAACATGGCAGGCCCATACGATGCTGGCTTTTCAAGGGGGCATCTCTTGTAGTGCAACGGAAAGCTTGTAGGGACGTGTGAGGACGGGACTTGGGACGGGAGGGTTCGTTGCAGCATCATTGGTGCATCTTTGATTTAGTCCGGCCCCTCATCCCTTTACCTCAAAGATAACACCTCCTCGTCACACCCCCAGACGTGTCGGCAGGGCGGGACCAGCGTTTCGACTGAGACTCCTTCACCATTCATGACCCTGAAGCTTGGAATATGCAACGTCTTCCAGGATGGAGGGGAGTGGTTTTCAAAATGTGGCTCTCGCCTCAGCGCCGTGCACAATCGAATTCAAGTTCACAACAACTTTAAAAATGAATGGGCTGGTTTTCAGAATGCGCTCCTTGCCTTAGCGCCGCCCACATTCGTTTTAACAGCGACGCGCACGCCCGTTATATATACACATATCTATATCTCTTTAAACAAAAAACAAACAACAAAAACGTGCAACAGATATCATAATAGATCACAGGTCGTTTTCAACATGGGGCTGTCGCCGGAGCGCCGCGCACATTCGTCGTAAACTGGTGGGGAACAGTTACCAGGACGGAGCACAGGCCGTAATGTGTCCTTCGCCTCAGCGCCGCGCACATTATTCTTAAGGGTCCGCAGCAGTTTCAAGGAAGGAGGTGTTCAAACGTTGCTCGCCTCAATATGTTGCAACAGCTTCACGCGTGGAGGGGGTGTCGTTTCCAAACTGGGGTCACCGCCCGAGCGCCGCGCACATTCCTCTTAAGGGGTGGAGGGCAGGTCGTTTTCAATGTGTTGCTCTCGCCCCAGCACTGCGACCATTCGCTTCAGAATCCTGTAACGGTTAAGAGGGTGCAGGGCGTCTAAGCTTCAACGTCGGGCTCTCGCCTCAGTGCCGTGCACATGCGTCTCAACATTTGAAAGAGCGGGTTCTACCGCTGCTGTCGGAAAACCGGGGGGGGTCACTACCGGTTCGAACCCCTCCCCCCCCCAGCTCATCATGAAAAGGGGGGGGTCATTACCGGTTCGAACCCCCCCCCTCTCGAAAACCGGGGGGGATCACTACGGGTTCGAACACCCCCCCCCCCTCGAAAACCAAGGGGGGGGGGGTGCGGACAGTGGTGGGGACGGTGGTGGTGGGGATAGCGGTGAGGGGACAGCGGGACAGTGGTGGGGACAGTGGGACAGTGGTGGGGACTGTAGTGGTGGGGACAGTGGTGAGGACAATGGTGGGAACAGTGGGGACAGTGGACAGTGGTGGGGACGGTGGTGGTGGGGACAGTGGTGTGGGGACAGTGGGAGGTGGAAACAGTGGGACAGTGGAGGGTACAGTGGTGGTGGGGACAGTGGTGAAGGCGGTGGCGAGGACGGCGGTGGGACAATGGGACAGAGGTACAGTGGGGACAGTGGTGGGGACAGTGGGGACAGTGGTGGGAACAGTGGGACAGCTCAGTGGGACAGCGGAGGAGTCAGTGGGACAGTGGGGACAGTGGGGATAGTCGGGCAGTGGTTGGGGCCGTGGAGAAAGTGGGGAGAGTGGAACCGTGGTGGGAACAGTGGTGGGGACAGTGGGGACAGTGCGACAGTGGTGGGGGCACTGGTGGGGACAGTAGGGACGGTGGTGGAACCAGTGGGGACAGTGGTGGTGAGGACAGTGGTGCTGGGAACAACAGTGGGGGATGTGGCGCGGTGGTAGGGACCGGGAGTCGTTTGCTGGCGGTGAGTGGGGGGGGGGGGAGGGGTTCGAACCGGTAGTGACCCCCCCTCTGGTTTTCGAGGGGGGGGGGGGGTTCGAACCGTAGTGACCCCCCCCGTTTTCGGAGGGGGGGGGGGGGGGGGTGGGGGGAGGGGGGGGGGGGGGGAGGGGGGGGGGGGGGGGGTTCCAGCAGGGGGGGGGGGGGGGGGGGGGGGATTTTCGGAGGGTGGGGGGGGACCCCCGGGTTCCGGAGGAAGAGGGGGGCAATTTTCCACAGTAAAGCGGCGGTGGATCACGCTCTCTCCAACATTTGCATCAGGTACAACGAAGGAGATCGAAGGAGCACACGTCGTTTTCAAAGTAAGCATCTCGTCGAAAAGCCGTGCACATTCGCTTTCAAAGCTGACAACATCCTTCAGAAGGATGTGAGACTTGGTTCAGCGTGGCCTCTCGCTCGGGACTTCCCTGGATCTTGCAAACCCGAAGCTTCAACAGATGCACCAATGCAAGGATCGAGGGCGGCTCCTTTTCAAAATGAATATGTTGCTTAAGAGTGGCGCAGCGATTACAACGGGTCAGGGGCGATCCTTCTTCGAAAGGGGGACATCGTTGGATACCTCGCTGCACTGTATGATCGTTTACGCGCCAGACGAATACAACGGGGCCCTCGCAAAAATGGCAGGCCCTTGTGTTGCTGGTCTTTCGAGGGGCGCGTTTTTTTGTAGTGAAACGGATAGCTTGCAGGGTCGAATTAGAAGGGGTCGTGGGACGGGAGGGTGTGTTGCAGTACAGTCGGGGCGCTGAAGAAGGAGCCCTTTTCGTTTGGGAGGGGCTCAGTTCCTTAGTTGTTTTACAGTTTGCCTTTGGCTTTCCTTCGGTTCTCGATGGGAGATCGAAGTTCAACTTCTGGGGGAAGGGGCCTCGTTCCTTAATGAGGGTTCATTCGGTCAACGCCCCAACTGTGCTGGTGCGTTGCTGATGCATCTTGGGTGTTTACTCTGGTCCTCCTCCCCCTTGCCATCTTTGCAAGCTGGCGCGCCGTTGCTTCACTCCTTACCTGCTCCCGCCCTGCTGCCTGCCCTCCCTCCTTCCTTCCCGCTCCTTGTCTCCGGCGGGCGCGCGGGCGCCCAACGGGGGGGTTGGGTGGCTCACACGCCCCCGCCGCGCGTCCGTCTTCTCCGCCTTCTGGTTCTCTGCCCGCCCCCCCCCCCCGCCTCCGCCCTCCCCCTCTTGGTGGAAGAGCTGAGAGTTGTTCTCGCGTGCTGTTTGGGGGCGCGGGCTCCGAGCGCGGCGCCGGGGCTCCGTTGCCATGGGGGTCCCGCCCCTGTGGCCTCGCCACGTGGCGCCGCATTCCCTGGCCGTGGGGTCCCAGCCGCGAGGTCCCGCCCAGGAGGTCTCGCCGCGTTCCGCAGAATGTCGGTGGCCACGGGGTCCCACTGCCCCGCCGGGTCCTGCCACGCCCGCCACGGAGTGCGCCTGCGCCAGCCTCCGCCTGCGCCCCAGTACTTCACTGCTTGCGGGCCCAGGCTGGGATCACGTCCGAGGTTCCTGGTGGTGCCTGGAGATGTCCGCAGGCTTCTGGCGGAGAGGGGCGCCCGATGAGGAGGAGGAGGAGGAGGAGGAGGAGGAGGAGGAGGAGAAGAAGGAGGAGGAGGAGGAGGAGCAGCAGCAGCAGCAGGAGTATTGCTGAGGGGCAGGAGAAGTACGGATGCGGAGAACAAAATAGAAGATCAAGGAGGATGAGGACGACGAGGAGGGGGGAGTGGAGAAGAGAAAGAGGGAAGAAGAGGAGGAGGAGGAGGAGGAGGAGGAGGAGGAGGAGGAGGTAGGAGAGGAAGAGAACAAGAGGAGGAGGAGGAGAGGAGGAGGAGGAGGAGGAGGAAGAGGAGGAGGAGGAAGAGGGAGGAGGGAGGAGGGAGGAGGGAGGAGGTGGGTGGGTAAAAACCTTCCAAAACAGATCCCAACACCTACATCCTCATACCCTCCTCTCCTCCCTCTCCTCGCGCCGCCTGGGGGGGGGAGGAGGAGTCGAGCCGAGCCGAGCTCGTGTCGCCAGGCGGAGCTGAAGAAGCTGAACGCCGCTAGGTGCCTGAAGGCGCGAGCCCTCGGTCTGCACGGAGGGGTCCTCGCCGTCGGGAGCGAAGGACGGAGGAGGAGGAGGAGGAGGAGGAGGAGGAGGGCCATTGTAGAGCCAAGACGCCTCGGCGAGGCTGCAAGGCACCTCCTCCTCCTCCTCCTCTTCCTGCTCCTCCTCCTCCTCCTCCTCCTCCTCCTCCTCCTCCTCCTCTTTCTCCTCCTCCTCCTCTTCCTTTAACTTTAATTGTAAGTGTCCATAAATTGGCCATGTTCGGGTGATATCATATATCCGTTGTCCTTCTTTGTGCCATGAGCGGCCACGAATGGGCTCAGAGTTGTTTACATGTTTTGATGGGCTAGTTGACCTGGTGCACTTTCGACCGTCGGGAACCCTCCTCAAGGCACCCAAGGCACCCTCCCGTCCCGAGTCCACTCCTCAGAAGTCCTGGCAGGCGTTCCCCCCTCTCTGCTGGGCGCGCCCCCCCTCATAGACGAATCACCACTTGCCAGGCCGCCCCAGCCCAGCCCGAAGGTCCCAGGCCCCTCCAAAACTTCGGGTCGGGGGGGCGTTTCATCGTGTTTCCTCAGTGTTTTGGATTGCCCCCCCCCCCCCACTGGAAGTTGATCATGATCATCCCGACGGTGATCGGGAGCCTTGAGACGGGGGTCAATGCAAACGGGGGTCAGCCAGGGTACCGGATCCTGCAGGATCCTGCGAAGACCCCCTCGGCCTGACCCGGGTTAGCGAGCCGCGCGCGGCCGCGAGGCGGCCGCGCCTATTGGCTGACCCGGGTTTGCGAAGCCCTGCGCTGCAGTTTTTTTTGTCCTGCATTGCAGTGTTTTGGTTTCTTGCTGACCCGGGTCTGATTGACCCGGGTAGGCAGATCCCCGACGGTGGCTTGAGGTTGGGTCAGGGGTGAATCGGTAGGCAGTCGACGAGCGTCCGCGGGCCTGCCACCCGGGCGAGATCCCGTTCTGCAGAGGATCCGAATTCTGTTCTTTGAGCTGCACGAAGCGCCAGTCGGGCCGAACGAAAGGGGAGATAGGGAAAGGGGGGGTTACGAAGTCTGCTGCATGCAGCTGGTTTCGGCCCCGTCGCGGGGCCTATTCCTCGATGCATGGGCGCCTCCCGGCGCCGGGAGGCGCCGGGAAAATCAGCTACGTGAGCTGATTCTCAAAACCCCCCCTTTGCTATCCCCCCCTTTCGCCCGGCCCGAGCCAGGCAGGCACGCTCATATAATTCCAGGTCGTGTCCAACCAGATCTCCGTGTTGACAGGATCTGACCTGCGTCGGTGTAAGCGTTGCACACATTCAAAGGTATTGCCTTGATATTCGATGGGGTCTCAAGCGAGAGCCCAATATTCAAAAGTAGCCGACCTCCATCCGTTTAATTGTTACACGATTTTGATTATTGTGCCATAACTCTTAATGCTTCGCGCATCCCCACCAGCCCATCAGAAACGATGCCGAGGCAAGCCGTTGGCAGGACGTACGGAAGCAAATAGTGAAGCAAGAAGGCCAACAATAGAGGCCTGTAGGGGTCATTTTGGGCTCTCTAAAGGCCCAACCTTGAAGGCCCTCTTGGGTTCTTCTTTGGGCCCTAGGTCTTCGGGGCACTCTTGGGGCCATCTTGGAGGAACACCGCCGAAGGAGAGGGCGGCACAAATTACGGCCTCCCCGTCTGGTGCTCACAAGTCACCTATTGGAGCCATTTTGGGGCGCTCTCGGGCGCTCTTGGAGCCGTCCTGGGCCCCTCTTGGGCCTCCCTCGGGCGATCTTGGAGCCATCTTGAGAACTCCAAAACTCATCCGGAGCAAAACGACGAGGAGACAATCATCACTTGTTCCTTTTCGCTTTCGAGTGAGTGTGGCTTCTCGGGGGCGCCCTCGGAGGGTTCCGTGCCCACTTTGAGCCGTCTTGGTTGCGCCGCGCGCGCCAGGGCACCACCATCATTCCCGTTGGATATCAGAAAGCCATCGCGGGCCGCCCGCCCGCGCATGGTCCAGGGTGTTGTCGCACCGTGCACTCTGCACTTTCAGGCAGTGTGCTGCCCCCCCCCACCTCGTCCCTGTCAAAACGCAACAATGCACAGTGATCGTGGGGCGCCCGAGCATGACCCAGCTTCTGCCGCGAATCGCATGCTGTATTGTTCGAGACAGAAGTGGTGGGGGGGAGCAGTGATCAAGCTACCCCGATGGACGGCCGCAAGCAGTCTGCAGAGTGTACCAGGTGCGCCAGCACATGTGACCTCACACATCGGGAAACATGTCGATCCCCCACCATGCATGTCAAAACCACTGCGAAGTAGCGGCGTGCACCCGCAATCGCTGGGCATTTGCTTTTGACAGAGACGGTTGGCAAGCTTACACTAGATAATAGTACGCGCCCCCCCATCCCTGTCAACAAGTTGCAAAGTAAGTAATCGCGGGGGGCCCAGCGCATGGTCCAAAAGTTGCTGCAAAGTGCTCTTTGCGTTTTTGGGGACAGGGATGGTGGGCCTGCGTGCGCCAGGCAGTACATGGTCCCCCCGCCGTCCGAGTCAAATGCAATGTAAAGTGATCGCGGGCCCTCAGCGCATGGTGGAAGATTCTGCCGCAAAGTGCATGTTGCATTTGGTTTTAGCAGGGATGGTGGGGGGGCATGATTCCTGGTCGGCCGCCGGTCATGGGGAGGTGGTTCTTAGTAATGAGGAGCAGTGGCCAAGCTAACCCGAAGCACGGCCGCCAACCGTCTCGCTCATTCCAATCCGCCCTTCTATCACATGAGGAGCACCCGAGTATCAGTGCCAGGTGCGCCGGTACAGGTGGCCGTGCACATCGGGGAACACCATCTTGTCAGAAGTAGATGTGAAGCAGCGGCGGGGTGGTCAGCATGGTATGTAGTATGTGCAGTGGGCCCGCACGTACCACATAATGCGCGGGCACCCATGCCTTCCCTGTCAAAGAACCATGCAAAGTAATCGCGGTGACCCCAGGCCCTAGGCATGATCCAAGACTTTCCCACAAAGTGCTCTTCGAATATGGTTTTTGATAAGAGGGATGCCTGCGCACGCCAGGCAATATGCTGGCACCCCCGTGGCCCCTGTCCACAAGCAATGCGAAGTGATCGCGGGCCCCCCGCACATTGTTGAAGATTTTGCCGCAAAGTGTACTCCGCACTGCTGTTTGACAGGGGTGGCGGGGAGGGGTCGGCATGGTTCTTCGTCGGCCGCCGGTCGAGTGGGAGAGGGGGCTTTTGTGAATAAACCGCAGCGATAGACTTTTCCCAGGAGGGAGGAAGGGGATTCGAAGAAGAAGTTCCCTCAACAATCTGCGCCCACAGGAGAGGGTTTCGAGGAAGTTTCACGCGGAAGACCAGTCATCCACTTACTGTTCTGAAGAGGCAAAGAAAACGCAACCAGTCAGTGTAATTGTTAGATGTTGTTTAAGACTCGTGTGCGCGGCGCCGAGGCAACAGCTCTATTTTGAAAACGAGCCGCCCTCCGCGTGGCTGTGGGACTGTGTTACGACAACTGTGCGCAGCGCCAGGGCGAAATCCTCATTTAAAAAACCAGTCGTGCCCCATCCGTGGAATTTGTGGAATGTGTTAAGGCTATAGCGCGCGGCGCCAAAGCAAGAGGCCAATGATAAAGATCACTTGTGGTGCATCCGTACAATCCGCTGGAAAGTTCAAGCTTCGAGATCACGAATTGTGAGGAAGCCTCCGGCGAAGCGCCCGGCCCACTCTAAGGACACGTCTGGCGGTGTGATACAACACGGAGAAAATATCCATAAGAAAGACGGGGGGAGGAGGCGTTGGAGGTGGTTTTCGTTGTTGTTCGAAAGGGGCTCGAAGGCTTTCAGGACTCGGGTTTACAGAGATCTCCAGGGGGGCAGGAGGAGGCGAAGGAGGAGGAGGAGAAGGAGGAGGAGGAGGAGAAGGGGGAGGGGCAGGGGGAGGAGGGAGAAGAGGGGGGAAAGCGACTAACGGCCGAACGACGCGGAGCAGGGCACATCGATGCCATATTAATGTGAGACAGGCTGACACATGGGCACCATTCGCAGGCAGACCGTTATATGAGTGTTTCAAAGCAAGGTTTAGCTGATCGCAGTATCATAACATTCTAGATGTAAGCATGGGCTTTTTTACGTAGTATCGAAAAGAAGCGCGTGAGTCGACCTTGCGATTTAGGTGTGCAGCAAGACTGGCTGAACTATTGCAAAATTCGGTCAATTGGCAAGCTCCGAACTGTGTGTATGTGCGCGTGTGTGTGCGTGTGCCGTCGGGATGGCTGATGCCAGTAGGACTGCATCATAAGTGGTATTTGAGGGCCCGGCCGCCGCGCGCATTTTCTGTACGTTTTCTTTGCCTTGTGGTCGCGAGCGGGGCCGCTACCGCCAAAAAGAGTGTGCGTGTGTGTGTGTGTGCGTGTGTGTGTGTGTGCGTGTGTGTGTGTGTGTTGTTTGTGTGTGTGTTGTTTGTGTGTGTGTGCGTGCGTGCGTGTGTGTGTGTGTGTGTGTGTGTGTGTGTATGGGAGCGCGTGTGTGTGTGCGCGTGTGTGTGTGTGTGCCGTCGGGATGGCTGATGCCAGTAGGACTGCATCATAAGTGGTATTTGAGGGCCTGGCCGCCGCGCGCATTTTCTGTACGTTTTCTTTGCCTTGTGGTCGCGAGCGGGGCCGCTACCGCCAAAAAGAGTGTGCGTGTGTGTGTGTGTGCGTGTGTGTGCGTGTGTGTGTGTGTGTGTTGTTTGTGTGTGTGTGTTGTTTGTGTGTGTGTGTGTGTGCGTGCGTGCGTGTGTGTGTGTGTGTGTGTGTGTGTGTGTGTGTGTGTATGGGAGCGCGTGTGTGTGTGCGTGTGTGTGTGTGTGTGCGTGTGCGTGTGCGTGCGTGCGTATGTGTATGTATCTGTGTATGGGTATGTGTATTTGTACGTGTATGTGTATGTGTGTGTTTGTGTGTTTGTTTGTGCGTGTGCACGTGTGTATGTATGTGGGTGCGTGTGCGTGTGCGCGTGCGTGCGCGTGCGTGCGCATATGTATGTGGATGTGTGTATGTGTGCGTATGTGTGTTTATGTGTTTGTGTGGGGGGTCCTCTTGTGTAGACTACTTCGACGGGACGAAAGTTTTGTCGGAAATGTGAAGAACCGAAGTCACCTGAAGCCGAAGTCGGGGATGGCCTGGGATAATTGTTTCGAATGTGTAGACCAGTGGGGTAATTGAGGCCAGGATCTGTGAGACGCTGAGATTATTGTCTCTGACTTAAAAAACCCATGGGACAATTTCGGTGCTGGACCTAGGATTTAATCCAGGGTCGAATTATCCCGCCGATGGCAGGGGCCGAAACAGCTTTTCTGTGATAGGAGTATGTGGTGGAAAGGGGAGACTGATGCCCCTTGGGCAAGTCCACGGCCCCTTCGAAATTTCAGATGATGTTGTGCTCCGCCGCTGTAGGGTCAAGTGATGGAGGTATGAGTTCAATAGTCAGGGCAAGTGTGATGCACACAGGAGCTTTCTCCGAAGCTGGCGCGCGGACTGATTTATCCTCGAGACGGGAGATCATGGTAAGATCGCGAGGATGGCGGCGATAGGAACGTGGGTGGCTGCCAAGCCGCTACGATATGGACGTGGGTGGCTGTGAGGAGCCAAAACAGTGAGGAACCCCGAAGGAGTTTCGATTCGGGGATGTCGTCCTGCTGTAGCGGCATGGGCCTGGCCCTCTGTCCGCGGTCGACATGACTCGAGGTGAACGGCGAAGGAACGGAGCCGCGTTCGTTTTTACCGCGAAGGTTGTTGCACGCACTTTGCTCAGTCCGAGCGGACGTGCATTGACTGTGAATGTATAACCTCTATAGATCTATGTGTATATATACACACGGGGTTCGGTCCACGTATAAGGTCCCACGTGAGGATGACAGCAAGTTGTAATGTGTCTTGCATGCTAACACGTCACACCTGGAATATCTGCAGAATGAAATGGAACAGGTGCTTTGCGTTCTGCACTGTTTCTTCAAAGGATGGCCGTCTGAGGAGGTCAGGGAAGAGCTGGAGCGAGCATGCTAAGGTGAAGTCTGCCATCACAAGGCACCGTCGCTTGCTCAACCGCCGCCTACCCCCGCTGGTCTGCTGGGTATTCCCTCGCGTGCAAGTGCTTTCTCGTTGGACAGACATTCCAGACGTGTTCCAGCACCAATGCATGCATATGTGCTTGTTGTTGTGTTTGTTGTTGTTTGGTTCTCTCTCTCTCTCTCTTTTTCACTCCTTCTTTCTCTCTGTCTCCATCTTCTCTCTCTCTCTCTCGCTGTGACTGGCTCTCTCTCTCTCTCTCTCTGCCAGCCCGTGCTCAATGCGCTGGGTCGCCAAACCCGAAGGGATATCGAAGCCTCTTTAGTGCACTTTCCTGCGACGGTGAAGAGGCGATTCTCAGATGCAACGGGAAGAGAACCACGGCCAAGGTAACACAGGTTTCGCACGTTCGCCGTACACCATACCAAGCATTGCACGCACACATATTGGTCATGCAACATTGCGCCAGAGAATGTTCACTATGATGAAAAGGCTTTGCGGACTACGCTGCTGACGTACCAGATGTGATGACGGGCTCATGGAATTTTGATGGTCATGAGGTTGGCAGGATCGTTCGGCTTGCCAGGGTGTCTGGGCTGGCTATGTGGAGCTTTAGTCCTACCTCCTCCCTTCTCCTCCCTCCTCTCTCCTCCCACCCCCATCCCCCTCTTCCATCCCCTCCCTCCCTCCCTGATGCTCCATCTCCTCTCCTCTCCTCTCTCCTCATTTCTCCCTCCAGCTTCCTGCCCCCTGCCTCCTTCTTTGTCCCCCCCGCTTCTTCCCCCCTCCCTGTTCACTCCCCTCCCTTCACTCCTCCCCGCCCGTACCGTCCAGACCGATCACCTCTCTGCTTCCTGCAATCTTTTACAGAAACGACAAAGTGGCAGTCTGGACCGCCAGAGCGGCCTCCGTATCCGTCATGTTTCCTCTTGTCTGCTCGTCAATTGCCCCCCCCTCTCTCCCTCCCTCCTCCTTGCTTTCTGCTTTCCGCCTCCTCATTCATCAGTCCTCCCTCCACCTCAGCCCTACCTGCATGTGCCTCCCGTGCCTCCTCCCTTCTCCCTCGCCGTCCTGTCCACATCGCCACTTCGCTACATGTCCAGGTATCGATCTGGACCGTCTAAGCTGTTTCCTCTTCCTCCTCCTCGCCTCCCTCTTCCTCCTCTTTGCGTTCATTCCTCTTTTTCCTGCCGTATCCCTCCTCATTTCTGGAAAGCAGCTCGGGAAATAATGATGGGATTGTCTGGGCCTTTGGGGCGTTTTTTTCGCACTCTTCCTTCTCCCCCTCCTCTTCCCCCTTCCCCCTCCTCTGGTATTAGTACCATTATTCGTGTGTTTATTGTTGCTGCCTTTTTTTCCTGATTATTCTTATTATGATTATTCTTTTTTCCTCCCTCTTCACCCTCGCTTTCCCTGTTCCTCCTGCCTCATACTTAACCCTTCTTCCGCCCTGCCGCTTGCTCCTTCCCCTCTCCCGCTTCCTCCCTTCTCGCTCCGCCCGCAAGCTGAGTCCTTTCTCCCTGTTTCGCCCTCTCCTTCTTCCAGTCGCAACGTGAGCTGGGCGCGAGCAAGCACGCTCTGGGTGAGCGTTCTTGCCAGGACGCCGGCAGCGCGAGGCGAACGTCCTGCCCCTCCTGGCAACGCTGCAATGTGCGGTGGGAGCGAGCAGGCGTTCCCGGAGTCGGCGTCGGGGCGACAAGTCAGCGGCGCAACGCGCTGCAAGCCTGATGCGAGCAAGGACGCTCTGAGTGAGCTTCCGTGCGACGGCGCTTGCAGCCCCGCAAGGTGCACCGGAAGGCCGATCGGAAGGACACTGGAGGGGCACAGGCCTGGGGCACTTGCAGCGTGGGAGACACTCGAGCGAAAAAACAGCTTGGAGAAACATCAGGACCTCCGCCACAAAAACACACAGACCCTCCAATGGATTGTTCCTAGGCCTCAGGGGAGGGTGGCGGTGTATCAACCACCACTGAGAGCCAGCGACTCAATACACCGCCACGCTCCCTGGCGGTATATGCAAAGTTCGTCGGATGGTGTCTTTGTGTGTGTGTGACTGTATGTACTTCCGTGGCGTAGGACCTGCTGCAGGGAGGTCCCCCGCCTCTCCAGAGAGCCGAAGCCAGCGAGCGCGGGGCAACTCGCTCGCCCAGGCCTGCGCCGGGGATCCGTGCACTTCACACCTGCCCTGGAGGGGCGGATGAGGTGCACTGCTTCCCAGCGTCTCGGAAGCTCGGCGCCAGTGAGCCCAAATCGGCACGAGTCGAGAAGGGGATCGGCTACAAAATTGGTGTGCCCCAGAATTGAACGTCTCTTCGAGATCCATGAGAATGCGCAGGCTGTGCCGTGGATCGACGGAGCATTCTACGTTTGTTTCGTGGGTTCGACGAGAAGAACAAACTGGGGCAAATCAATTGTGAAGTCGATCCCCTACTCGAGCGAGGGGAGGAGTGCGCGAGGACGACCGCGCTCCGCGCTTCTCCCCGTCCCACCCCTGCCCCGCGCTCCTCCCTCCTGAGCCTCACGTCTGAGGCCTGGAGGCTGGCGCCAGCACCAGCATCGGCGGCCTGTCTCCACCGAGGGAGGCTGACCCCGCTCTCGATGATGGTGGCAATGCTCGGGCTTCTTGGGTGATCTTGGGTGGCGCAACGCCAGAATCTGGGATCACCCTTCCCCCCGTGGAAGCGACCCCCTGTGCTGGTGCTGGCGCCCGTGTCCATGTATCCGATCACGTGCGTGAGCGTGGTCCAGGTGCTGGAAACAATCAAGCAACATCCATGCGTCGCATATGGTTTGCATTCCCCGCCCCTCCCCCCGACTGCTGTGTTGGTTTCGGATCGTCCGAGTCTTAGTGTCCGAGCGGCAATGCGCAAACGTGCCAATTTTGAATTGCGGGGGGAGGGAGTGTAGCTTATTGGGACGGCCTTACGTCTCGTGCCGCCGACCCTAAAGGGGGACGACGACGACGACGATGACGACGACTATGACGACAACGACGACAACGACGATGGCGACGACGGCGGCGACGACCACGATGACGACGACGGCGACGACGGCGGCGGCGGCGACGCCGCCGCCGCCGCTGACGTTGGTCAGAGTCCTCAGGGTTGCTTCGTGGGGTCTCTTTGGAGCGCTCTCGTAGGCCTCTTGGGAGGGAGCATCTTTGGGGACCTCTTGGGAGCATCTCGGGGGCCTCTTGGGTGCCTCCTGGGGGGGGGGGGGCGGAGTCTTGCTCCTCTCTTTCCCTCAACCGTCGCGCTTCTCGCAGCGGCCTTTGCCTCCGACCCTCCCTGCTGCGGGCCGCCACCGCAGGGAGGGTCGAGGCCAGGGGCCCCCCTGGAGCGCCCCGGAGCATCCAAAAAGCCCCCAGAAGCCCCCCGAAGAGATCACGCAGATCTTCGCCGTCGGCGTCGACGTCGGCGCAGCGTCGGCGTCCCCGGAGACCCCCACGCGGCGGAAAGATTGCAGCCTCGCGAGACATCACGGCTGGAGCCCCAGGCCCCCCCGCCCCCTCTGCGGCACACTGCGGGCCGGATCGATCAGTGATGGTCCCGAGCCACGGGCCCCGAAGCCGGGCGAGGACGCCGGGCAGGAAACGAAGGCAGCGCCCAGATCGCAGGGGTCGGCGTGAGGCCAGGCGGCCCGCCCGCCCCCACCGGCGCGAGGTTGCTGCGACTCGCCGCCCTGGGCCAGTCGGGCGAGGACGACACGCGCCTCAGCCCCGAGGACTCGGGGCGAGGGTGGGGGGCACCTCGCTCCAGGGGCGGCCCACGGCTCGAGCGATGCGAAGGCGCGCGCAGGTCCTCCTCGCCCAGCAAGTGCGAGCTCGGCTTGCGCCCTCGAGGAAGGCCCGACCTCCTCCTCCTCCTCCTCCTTCCCCTCCTCCTCCTTCTCCTCCTACTCCTCCTGCTCCTCGTCCTTCTCCTCCTCCTCCTCCTCCTCCTCCTCCATCCTTTTCCTTATGAATAACTTCTCCCTGTCGCACCCCGAGGCCAGTTTTTAGGGCGGGCTGGGCATGTTGCTTGAGACTTCCTCACCATATATGA
>CAUYUJ010016984.1:145000-177500 GCA_963575745.1 Prorocentrum cordatum
CGCAGTCACCATCATCACCATCACCACCATCATCATCATCATCGTCATCGTCATCATCATCATCTTCATCGTCGTCGTCGTCGTTGTCATCATCCTTGTCGTCATCGTCGTCTTCGTCGCCATCATCATAGTCAAAATTATCGTCATTATCGCCATCGTCATCGTCACTACCAGCATCGTCGTTGTCTTCGTTATCAGCAGGATCATCGCCATCGTCACTATCAGCTTCATCATCATCACCACCATCACCATCACCACCATCCTTACCACAATCACCTCTATCGTTCTCATTACCATTGTGATTATCACCACCATCCTCGTCATCATCATCCCCCCCCCCATTCCACCCCCCCCTTATCCTCCCTGTCACATCATTCATCTTCCTCCTGGCATACGGCCTGTCCTCGCTCCCAGGGCCTCCGTGCGTCGATAGCTCGGGTAACTTTTGTCCAACAGCACACGGCAAACCCCGCCACCGCTCCAGCACGGTATTGGGCCCGTCGGGGGTGTCGGGGCCGTCTTCGACACGATGCTTCTACCGAGCTCTCTCGACGAGGCTCATCGTCTTATCACTACTGAACGGCATATTTAGACAGCTGGAGCGTCATCCGCTCGGCCAGCTCTCGGAAAGCGTCCACGCTCGTATGGCCGCGCTGGATCGGCTCGTGGACGCAGCGTAATCTGCGGCTCGTTCCAGCCCTGGCCCGCGGTTGTCGCCGGTCGACAGCTGCACGGAGCCAGCAGTCCGTACTTGCTGGGAGCGATGACATGTGCACGAGTGTTGTACATCGCCATCATGGTCATCATCAACATCATCCTCATCAATCCAATCATCATTATCATCAGCATCATCACCATCATCATCATCATCAGCATCATCATCATCATCAGCATCATCATCATCAGCATCATTATTATCATCATCAATATTATTATCGTCATCATCGTCATCTCAGCATCATCATATTCATCATCATCCTCAGCGTCAGCATGTTCATTAACATCCTCATCATCATCGCCATCACGATCACCGTCATAACCGTTATCATCATCATCGTCATCATCATTATTATCATCATCGTTATTATTATCGTCATCATCGTCATCTCAGCATCATCATATTCATCATCATCCTCAGCGTCAGCATGTTCATTAACATCCTCATCATCATCGCCATCATCATAACCATTATCATCATCATCATCATCATCGTCATCATCATCATATCATCATCATCATCATCACCATCATCATCATCATCATCATCACCATGATCATCACCGCCACCATCATCACCATCGTCATCACCGCCACCATCATTAGCATAATCACCATCATCGCCATCACCGTCACTATCACCATCGTCATCTTCGCTATAGTCTTCGTAATACTAGGCATAGTCATCATCGTCATCATCATCGTTGCCATCAGCATTAGCATCATCGCAGTCACCCATATCATCATGATCATCATCACCACCACCATCAGCGTCATCAGCATCATCATCAGCAGCATCATCATCGCCATCACGATCATCAGCATCATCATCATATCATCATCATCATCATCATCATCATCATCATCATCATCGTAGTCGTCATCCTCATCCTCATCATCATCATCATCATCATCATCATCATCATCACCAGCATCATCATCATCATCATCATCATCATCATCATCATCGGCATCGGCTTACCCATCATCATCAAGATAATCCTCATCCTGATCCTCTCCTCATCGGGGGGATTGAACCCGGCATCCGAGTACTCAGTGCGTCGTTGGCGAGTGGTCTCGTTTGCATTTCGGCGCTGAGGCCCAGGACGACTCGCGCAGTGCGGCCCCGCGGCCGACCCGCGCGGTGCGGTCTGCGACCAGGAAGGCTTCACCAGAGAACAGCTTCTGTGAGTGGTGCCAAATTCGGCTGCACGTGAGCGCGACCCTTCGCCAGAGTGACAAGAGTGCTCACGGTTCGGTCGGTTCGGTTGCGTCGTAGTCGGTTGCGTTCGGTCGGTTCAGTTCGGTCGGTTCGGTTCGGTCGGTTGTTGTGTCGTTTCCGCGACGTTATTGTTTCATAGGCTGCTTTCGGCTTGTCGATGTCGAACGGTGTAGGTCTCGCTGTCGATTCGGTCGGTTTTCGGTTTTGCCGTCGCCATGCACGGCCTTGAGTGACCTTTGGTGCGGGCCCATAGGGGTCCCCCTAACACTGGCCTGCGCGCTTGAGCCGGACCCCCATCCGCGGCCTCCGAAAGCCGCGCACTAAAAGTCATTTCTGCCCAGGGTCACGCTTGCGTGCAGGCGATCAAGGGAAGGGAGGGGGGCGCAACGGAGGGGGAAGCGCTACTAAGCTGAATGTCCAGGCGGACGGAGGCAGTGATGCGAAGTGTATGGCCAAGTGCGTTGTTGTACTAGTTCGGATGGCTGTGGAGATCGATCAGCGCGCCACTGCAGAGACGAACCCAGTGGTGACGTGTCCTGTTCTGTCGAGACGTTGGGATTTTGAAGAGGCTCTCAGGGCGAAGCGGCGATACGTTTCGATTATCCACTATGCACGCGGCGCGTGGTAAGCAGCCTGCCGCAACGTGCAGTAATCATCCCTACTGTCCGATTTTGTGTGCAGCAGTTCTCCCAAGTGATCTGTACGCAGCGTGTCCTTCTGGGCGCAGCCTGAAGCCGCCGCGAGGACGAGTGGGTCTCTTTCCTGGAGGCCTCTCCGTTTCAGCAGGGCCATTGAGGAACGGGAAGTCGGGAGAGGATGCACTCAGGCGATGGCGGATGTTTTCTCCAACCCAGCCCGCCTCTTCTGTTACCTCCTTGTTGTCTTCCCGACCTTCTTGTCTTGCGGAGAAGGGGGAAGGGACTCGGCCACGCGCAGAGGGGGGTAGGGCAAGCTAGGTGCGCTCGCGTCATATCTGACGTCCTACCCCTCCCTCCCATCCCTTACCATGGCGCTGATTTTCTCTATCCGCGGACGCGTGTCGTAGCGGACCTGTGGCTCCGCGCGCGCGTGCGTAGTGGGTGGTGGTGCGCGTGCGTGCGTGCGTGCGTGTGTGCGTGGTTGTGGTGGTGGTGGTGGTGGTGGTGGTGGTGGTGGTGGTGGTGGTGCTGCTGGTGCTGGTGGTGGTGTTGGTGCTGGTGCTGGTGCTGGTGCTGGTGCTGGTGCTGGTGCGGGGGGAAGGCTTCTTAGAAGCACCCCTGTTTCTTAGAAGGCGCGGGCCTTCTCTATAGATGTAGGGCTGGCGCCTTCTAAGAAGCAGCCTCCTTCTAAGAAGCCTTACCCCCTCCCCTTGCCCCCCTGTGCGCGCCGCCACGGGACAGAACACGCAGGAGTGTGGCTCCTGGACCAGGCTGCAGGAGGGTTCACCGACCTCTCAAGTCTTTGTAGAATATTCGACGTGAAGTGGGGAGAACCGGACATGCTCTGAGACACTGTCTCTCTAAAGTTCGGGCAGCGCGAAGTCCAGAGCGCGTGCTGTGGATGGCGCCAGGATCGCATAACCACAATGGCAGCCGTCTTCCTTGCGGAGTCACAAGGCATCTGAAAGTTGCTTCCCTCCCCAATCCCCTCCCTCCAGCTAGAGCGACGTGGCCGAATTTGACCGATTCAGCTAGTTGCACGAGCCCGTACGACAGCGATACAGGCACCCCCGTGGGGACCCATATTGCCCTCCCATGGGCACAAGGCCTTCCCAGACCGAATCAACACGCGCCTAGTTACCTCGTTTCCGCTTGGCACCGCTTGAAATGGTTCATCGTGGATTCCAAACCTTGGCTGGAACTTTTGCTATCATGGGCCGTCGTGTGGGCTTCGTGGGCCGTCGTAACGTCTTAGAGTAGCTCTGTGGGGCCCTCGGCAGCCCTGAGGAACCCACTTCCAGCTGAAGAACTCGGAAATCGAAGAGAAGCAAGACGCCTCATGTGCTTCAGTGTTCACAAATTCCAGTGAGCTTGCTGGAGATCGTAGTGTGAACCTCTTGGAAACGCCTTGGGGTCTCTCGGGGCCCCCATCGGGGGGTCTTCGAGCCGTGTCCGATTGCCCTGGGGCCGCATATCGGGGCGGCGCGGGCGTGGGTTGGTGTTTTCTGCGGCCCTTGAGACGACGTTTGGCAGCCCAAGATTGGCCCAATATGGCCGACATGACGCCTACACGCACCCGCAAGAATCCCCAAGGTTTCCCTAGGACCCCCGTTCCATTGTCCCAGGACCGCCAGATGATCCCAATAGACCCCAAACGCCCCAATACAGGTCCCCTCAACCCTCCGGAAGGCCTCACGGCAACGATACAGCGCCACGGCCGTTCACCGTTTCAGCGTTGCTACGCATGTCCCAAGCACAGTGGATATGGGCGGTGGTTTCGGCGCAAATGCATGATACCAGCGCGGCCATTTTCGGTGAAACGCCAATATTGAATACTCCCGAGGTTATGGTATTCTACAGCGCTCATTTGGATAAAGCAAGCCCGTCCCTCTTGCACAGCCACCGCTTTGTAGAATGAGCTTCTTGCTTTCACGAAAATGACGCAGCTTTGTAAGTTAGCCGATGAGCTTCATATAGTGGGGATTTCAACCCATACTCGCCTTGCTAAGGCTCGTGCCATTCGTCCCTTCTCCCCGATCCTGGTCATCATGTGCCCAGCGACCCCTCGCGGCAGTGCCGCAGGCGGCGCAGGACACCGTCAGAAATATGGAGATCGACAAGACATTGGTGCTTCGCCGCCGCTGCCCTGTCTGCCGCCTCTCCCTGACCGCTGCGGCGTTTGAGTAGCTCGCTAGTTCGCGAACGCCAGAAACTGGTCGGCATCAGGGTGGACCACGGCAAGCGCAGCGCTAGAATAATCTTGGACGCTACCTGGCATCAACCTTGTTGGGTGCCCAACATGTGGCTTGGATTTGGCGAGTTCGGACGCCACGTGTGCCAGGGAGAAGAGAGCGTCCATCACATTCAGAGGCGCATCCTCGAGTCAACTGGCCTCATCTTTCTCCTCCTGAGATGCCCCACGGCGCTCCTGGGCCTGTACCGTTCGAGACATGTCTTTGACAGGGTGAAGCCCTGAGTGATACAGCAATGCCTCCATGGAACATCCGAGGCCTGAAGGGAATCTCCACACTGGATGTCAGCCACCCGAGGGCACGTTCGGTGCATGGCCGGTTTCCGAGGCTGGTGGCCCCTGGCAATTGCTCGCGTGCCTTGCGCCGCCACTGGTGCATCGGCATTCGAACAGCTCTGGGAGAGCCTGCGCGAACGTTTATCCGTATCGGCATCGGGTTGCTATCGGCCCATCCCGCAACCATGCCTGGGTCTTGGACATGAGGCCTCTTGAGGCATTTGGGGGAGCTTCCAGGGGGTTCTTGGAGGCCTCTTTGGAGGCCTCTTCGGCGCTTCCTTGGGGGCCTCTTGGAGGCCTCTTGGGGCCTCTTGGGGGCCTCCTGGGGCTTCTGGGGGCCTCCAGAATGCCAACTGGCGGTGTATTGGGCCCTCTTGGGTGAATTTGCTCAAGGTGTCAGTTCGTGTTCCCCCTCTTGGGCTCATCTGGGGCCTCCTTTCGGGCGTATGCTTAGTCGAATTAGGGTGCTTGAAAGACCGATCTGCAAGTATGCGGAAACAATTCAAACACGCACACACACACACACACGCGTTCCAAGAACTCTGGCTTCTTGGATCGGCCCCAAGGCCTCCAAGATGGCCCGAGAGACTCCCGCGTGAGCCCCAGGACGGTTGGACATCTCAGAGCATGTTGGTCACCTTGAAGCATGCGCTTGGCTGTCATCGCATACCATGTTGGAGGTTGAGACCTGCGGCCAGGCTACTGGTGCCTTTGGAAAAGTAGCGCAGCGATTATGGAAGCGCCCCAAATCTTCCAGAATTCTGGGGTCTAGTTGTCTTACAGAGTATCTGGCTGCCTGCGGCAAACCCCGCCAGTGTGCTTGTGCAACATCGCAGCAGGACGGAGGCTGACTATAGGAACGTCGCAATTCCGACGAGTAGTCTGCAGTGGGGCGGGTCGTGATCCCGACCTCGTCTTCTTCCGCGCGGTATGGAAGAGGAGGAGGAGGAGGAGGAGGAGGAGGAGGAGAAGCAGAAGGAGGAGGAGGAGGAGGAGGAGGAGGCACGACCACGTTGCACTGGGCGTTTGGCCTCTGGGCCCGGGTCCAGGTCATGCTTCAGTCCGCCCTCCCACCGCGCGTGCTGCGCCTGGTGGACGGCGCCCGGACAACTTGGATAGCGGCGACGCAGTACCACGCCAGCGACTTGTGTGTGCGACCGTTCCGGGAGTGGGCGGAGGAGTCGGCGGCAGCGCCTCCCGAGGCGCTCGGCCAGCGGGCCCGCCAGAGGCTGATGCGGCGCCACCTCGTGGAGGAGGTTCACCCGCAGCTGCAGCGGCGAGAGGACCTCTGGGTGTCCGCTGAGCGCGCCCGACACGGACAGAGGGCAGCGGGTCGTCATTGATGCGGCGGAGTTCCGCTTGGCCTGTCGTGCTGTCCGGCCTTGGGCGCAGTGGCGTCCTTAGGGCCGCTTCACCTTCAGCAAGTGCAAGGCGACGGAGGCCGCCTGCCCGTGGTGCGGCGGCGCCCAGCTGGATGTCAGGCACCTCCCCCAATGCCCCAGCGCTGCGGAGCTTGCGCGGCGCTGCGCGCAGGACGCCGACGTCTTGATGGGGGTGACCGTAGCGGCGCGGCTTGCGGCCGGGCCCAGGAGGTGACGCGGGCACCCGAGGGCCGAAGGGACCCGGTGGGGGGCTTGCGTGAGGGAAAGTGCGGAGCTCACGCGGGGGGCATGCGCGGCCACCCACATCGGCGGCCCCGACGCCAGGGGGGGGCCGGGGGTGCGTGTTGGGGGCGCGGCGCGCCAGTGATTCAAGCTTCCTTCAGGTCACCGGCCTCGGCCGCTCTGGTCGGCCGGCCCCCGGGCCTGGGGCCTGGGGGCCAGGGCCGCGGTGCGGGCTGCGGTCGGGTCGCGGGCGAGACGCGGGCGCGTCGCGGGCGGGCGGGGCTTGGCGGTCCCTCGTGCAAGCCCGCCAAGCCGGCAAGGACCACCCATTCCGGAAGCTTCTCTGGGCAAAGCGGCGATGGGAGGCTTCCCCGCCCCGCCGGGCGGCGGCAGGAAGGTATCACGCGACCGCCTCTGCGCATGGGCCTGAAATGCCCTCCCCCCCCTCTCTCGTGCCCTGTCCAGCGGCGTCCGCGTCCTTCGGGCTTGGGGTGCCTGTCAAGAGAGCGCGCCCCCGACGGGCGTCCAGTGACAATCCCGTCAACCCTGCCACGGCAGGCGTCGGGACTCGCTGAGTCGCTGGCAGACCTTCGGGCGGGGACCATATCTGTTTCAAAATCAGTTTGTCCCAGTCTGCCGAGAGAAACCAGCGCCAGGCAGACGCGATACGCGGTTGAAAGAAAGAAAGCAAACCAAAAAAGGAGGAGGAGGAGGAGGAAAAGGCTTCTTGGGGCTTCTTGGGGGGCTTCCTGTGAGTTTCCTGAAAGCTCCTTGGAGGCCTCGTGGGGCCTTTTGGGGGCCCCTTGGGGCTGTCTGGGCCGTCTTAGGGGACCCCTGCCTCGTCTGACGCCTATGGAGGCCTCGTTGGGGCCTCTCTTGGTTGCGTTGGTGCCCTCTGGGGGCGGTTGACGGCCGTCTTGGGGCCCTTTGGGGAGCCCCTTGGGCGATCTTTGGGTCCTCTTGGGTCGACTTCGGGCCTTCTTGGGGGCATGTTGGGCTGCCTTGGCGCTATCTTGGAGGCCTGCCTCTTGGAGGCTTTGTGGGCCGCCTTGGGCGGTCGGAAACCCGAACAGGTGAGAACTTCAGAACCTCTCACACACCTAAGGACAATACGTGGTTTTGGCTTCCTCGGGCTCTCCAGGAGGACTTCTTGGAAATCTCTTGGGCCGTTTGGAGGGCTTTATGATCTGCCTTGAGGCTGTTTGGGGAGCCTCTTAGGCTGTCTTGGGCCATCTTGGCGTCACCTTGGCTGCCTTGAAAGCCGTCCTGGAGGCTATGAGGCTCCCAATAAGGCCTCAAGACACATCAAGAAGCCCCCAACACGGCCCAAGAGGTTTCCAAGAGGCTATCCAGGAGAGCCCGGAGAGCCCGGGGAGGCCGAAACCATTGATTGTCCTTAGGCGTTTGACGGATTTTGAGGTTTTGGCATGTTTGGGTGTCCGACCGTCCAAGACAGCCCAAGAGGCCTCTATGGGCCGTCAAATTGCTCTCGTGGAGCGTTTTAAGGCCGTCTTGGGGCCCTCTTTGGGTGCCCCTTGGGCGATCAGTGGGCCCTCTTGGGCCGACTTGGGGTCCTCTTGGGGGCCTCTTGGGCTGTCGTGGAGCTATGCACGTGGGTACTATAGTTTTGACCATGAGACTTCACGCTTTGGACACCCCGACCCCCCCGTATAATCTTAGCGACATATTTTTGGTCAGGGAGCGGTCCGAATCCGCTGGACTCGTACCCCGTAACAATATGTATATATATATATATATATATATATATATATAGAGAGAGAGAGAGAGACATACATACATACATATACATATACACATGCATGTGTATATACATACAACTAAATGAATATAACGGTGTGATCATTATTCCGTCCCATACAGAATAGGCCCGGAAACCATTCCCCTTTGGACCCCCTCACAGCTCAATCACTCCGCATGGGTCGCTTGAGATTGGCAGTGTCATTTTCGTCATCGTCGGTGCTCCATTGTATTCGTTCTCGTTTTGAAGCGGCGTGGCACTGGGAATCCCTATCCAAGGCTGTCGCTCTTGATTCGCTGGCCAGCCATCCCAGAGAGTTCATGAAGGCTCGCGACTCCACATCAGGGCACCTTTGCGTCCGAATCGGTCGTCCGCGGCACGCGGGACCAGCTATGGAATTCTCCGCCGATGGTCAAAACAATTAGTACCTGGCAAGTATTGGAGGCCTACTGGAGGCTTCGTGGGCCGTCTTCGGCGGTCGGAAACCCGAACAAGCGAGGATTTCAAAATCTTTCAACATGCGGAAATCAATGGAGTTGGCCCGCTCGGGCTTTCGCCCTTTGGGGCTTTTGGGGGCCGTCCAGGGGGCCTTTTGGGCCGTTTTGAGGCCTTCTTGGGGACCGTTTGGGCCGTCGCGAGGCTGTCTTAACAGGATGTTGAGCTGTCTTGGGCAATATTGAGCCACTGTGTCGTCGTATCGGCTGTCTTGTAAGCCGTCTCGGAGGCCATCTTGGCCGTTTGGAGGCCGAAAAGACCGCCAGACAACGATACCAGATGGGGCGGTTTTCGAGGGGTGCGCGCGGCAAGGAGGGGGTCTTTTAAAATTCTACAAAGCCTCCCAGACAACATACGAGCATTTTAACACGCCCAAGCCGTGCAGGCACGGTTGCGGGTTTTGAACACAGAGAATTCACAGGGACTTGAGGACGCTCCATTCAGTGCCTACGGCATGGTCGTGGATATTCGCCACGCAGTTGTTGGTCGTTGGGAAAGAAATCTGTGGGATTGTTCTGAACTTCTGATGGGGGGAGCCACGCTAGTTGCCGTTCTGGGCCTCTGAATCTGGCATGCTGCCACCGAAACTTGGTGCGATAGCTTCGAGGAGGCCCATTTGAAACGGCGACTTGACCATGTCGAAGGCGTTCGGAGGCTGCCCTACCCTTGTCGCGTCCGCGGCCACGCCCAGGCAGGAGTGCGCGTCAGTGCTTGGACGGCCTTGCTCAGATGCTTCCTCCGCCTAGTCTCAAGCCAGTTGCTAGGAGGACCCCCGAAACTGTTCAGATGCCCCATACGAAGGCAACATTTGGATCCGTAGAACGGCTTTCTGCTGTAAGTGATCAACGCCACGTATTGGCAGCACATGCTCTTCATGTGTATTTTGTTGTGCTTGCCATTTGCATCCGCTTTTCGTGTTTGTTATGTGTACATGCTTTCGCACGTCGCTGTTGTATGCCCCTTATCTCTGTATTTGTTTATGTCTGTGTTTGGTTTTGGTTCCGTGCGGCCCAACAGCTTTTGTGTTATCTTCGTCTGCTGTATATTATGAAGCGGTCCTCGCCGACATTTCCCATAGTGCTTCCATTGACGGGGTCCTCGCGGACATAGAAAGAATTGGCGACAGTACTGGGCCGAGTTCGCTTGGCAGGCGGGTTCTCGGGCCCCCGGTTCCAGGTTCGGCAACAGTGCAGGGACGATTTCGGTGGGCGGCCGGTTTCGGGCCGATTTCAATGGGTGGTTGGGTTTTTCGGTTCCCGTTTCAGTTCCGTGGTGCCCGCTTCTGTGAGGCTCGAGTACTTGGGCTCTTGCGGCCACGGCCAGAATGAGAGAGCATATCGTACAGATTCGAGTGCATAATTTAGAGTGCAGTCGAGCAGAGTTTTGCAGAGAGGGTGGAAAGTAAGAGCGAGTTGAGCGGATAGGTCAAGTAACCAGAGTAGTAACAGACATTCAGAGATAGCAAGAGAAGAATCAATGACATATTGAAGAGAGAGATAGAGATGCTAGAGCAATCGAGGTTCGCACTGAATCTTTGTATGCAGTTGCTGTGTGCTGCTCGGATGTGCCGCTGGTCATACGAAACATCCAGCTGCATCGTAAAGCCATGCTGGTGCTCGGACCCGTGCACTGCAAAGCCGTGTTCGTGCTCGAGTGCCCTGCCCCCGGCGACCCTCCCCCCCCCATTGCACACTGTCCCGAGTCGGAGTGCGATGTGTAGTCCTGGCTCGAGAGCGTCGGACCCCAGCGCCAGCACGAAGTGTAGTCCCGCCTCTCTCGGGCCCAGGAGGCACCCAGGAGGACCCAAGAGGATGCCCCGACGGCCCCAGATGGCTCCAGGATGCTCTCAAGATGCCGTGCGAGTGCTCCCCGACGAGATCCCAAATCGGCCAAGAGGTCCCAAGAGGCTCACTGACGGCCCCAAGAGGGCCGCCAAGACGCGCAAGGAGAGGCCCCAGAGTCGCGCCGTAGAATTGCAGCAATGTGAATGTGTTGTTGCGCGTCTTCTGCTTTTCTGTCCGAAATGATTTCCAGAGGGCCCAGAGGGGGCGCAAGGAAGCCCACGGGGAGCGCGAGAGCTGTTCGCAACAGCCCGAGAGGGCCACAAGCGTCCGCCAAGAGAGTCCCAGAGCGCGTTGACAGAGGTCCCAGACGGCCTACCAGAGTTCCAGGGTGGCACAAGGACGGCCCAAGAGATGTCCAAGCGGGCCCCAGGATACCCCGAGACGGCCTCAGACGGCCCAACTGGCCCCACTGGATACCCCCGAGAGGTCCCCACGAGGCCTCCGAGACAGCCCAAGATTGCCCCAAGAGGTCCCCGTAGCCATTTTGGCTCAAGCTGAAGCCATTCTTGCTCAAGATCTTTCAGCTGGCTTGAACTGGAATGCCCCTTGCGCCCCACTGCGAGCGGTTGGGCTGCACGACTTCCAGCGGAAGTGCGGCCACCTCCCTGGCGACGGGCCCGGGGGGAGGGCCGCCCGCGGACGTTGCCCATGCGCGCCAGGACGCCACGGTGGAGAGCCTGGAGGAGGAGTCGAACCTGTCCGCCAGCCAAATAAACCACTATTGGCTGAAGTTCAAAGGCACGAGCCTCGAGCCGGTCCTGAGGGTCCTTCCCGCCGAGCGCCACAGCGCCATGCGCCTGGTGGATGCGCGCTACCTCCTGGAGCTGGGTGGCTTCGAGCGAGTGGACGGCATGCGCCGCGATTATCCAGCACGCAAGGTTCCCCAGAAATGGTGGGTGAGGACGAAGGAGTGTGGCTGCATGCGGCGCAGGCAGGACCTCCCTGCCCGCGCCTTCGTGAGCCTCGCAGACCTCCAGCAGGCACGCTGCCCGGTCGTGTACGGCAAGGGTGCGCTGCCGGTCCTGGCCGTGAGCTACCCGTGGCTGCAGCCTGACCACCCCGACCCGCGTGGCGACACCCTGACTCTCCTTGCGTACGCCCTGGCCTCCCTCTTGAATCAATTCCCCTACATGAATGACTTCAATGTCAAATTGCAGGACATCGAGCTGCTGGGCGTCTTCATCGACTTCATGTCGCTTCACCAGAAGGGGGCCGGGATCGGGCGCACGGGCTCGGAGCAGCGCCTCTTCGACCTGGCCCTGGAGTCGTTGGCCGAGCTGTACAGCCACCCTGGGACTATGATTTTCAAGGTTTCCAGGCTGCCCGAGGGCTATCCAGACGGCTTCACCTTCCCGCAGGACTGCACGCCGAACAAGGCCGACTACTACCAGCGGGGATGGTGCCACTGCGAGTCGTCCGTCGCGGGGCTCACGAAGGCTTCGATGTTTGTTCTGGATATCGGCAAGATCACCGCTGCTCCAGAGAACGAATCCATCGAGGTGCTAGATCAGGACAAGCTTGCTGCTGCTACTACTGGCGGGCTCCCAAGTAAGCCACAAGCTTTGACAAGCTGGAATCAAGCTGCAAAGGCTGACAGGGCTGGGCCGATGCTTCCAGAAGACTTCGCGGCGTCGCTGGAGCACAAGTCCTTCACCAGCAAGAAGGCCGATTGCTCCAGGGTCGCGGCCATCTACATGGCAGCCTTCGTCGCCCGCTTCGCCGAGGCCGCGGAGCTGCACTACAACACCCTCCAGTGGGACGTCGCCGACGCGCAGGCGCTCGCCAGGGTGCTGGCCTGCGGTGCCGCGCCGCTGCTGAAGAAACTGGAGATGTGGAACACGGGCATCGGCGCCGCGGGCATGAGCGCCCTGGCGGCCGCGCTGCCGGCCGGGGCGGCGCAGCTGGAGGTGCTGAACGTGAACCAGAACGACATCGGGGACGCGGGCGCCAGCGCCCTGGCGGAGGCGCTGTCCTCTGGGGCGGCGCCGCTGCTGAGGGAGCTGATCATGAACCAAAACGGCATCGAGGACGCGGGTGCGAGCGCCGTGGCGGAGGCACTCTCGTCTGGGGCGGCGCCGCAGCTGAAGCAGCTGCAGATGAGGGATAACAGGATCGGGGACGCGGGTGCGATTGCTTTGGCGGAGGCGCTGTCGTCCAGAGTGGCGCCGCAGGTGATGACGCTGAGCATTCAGCGCAACACGTTCGGCGAAGCCGGCCGCGAGGCGCTCGCCGCGCTGGGGCGGATCAATCTCGAACTGTGAGCACGCAGTCCTCGAAGAAGGGTGCTGCAGCCCAACGGACTGTTCTGGTGCCGCCTTGCGCCAACTTGGGCGAAATGAGACATATGGAGAGAAGACAAGCATCACTTCTACATTCAAGAGGAAAAGAAAACAAAAAAGATTGCCCCAAGAGGTCCGACAGATAGGGGATCCTTCAGCGCCTCACGTAAATCGCCTTTAAGACCCAGGTGGCAGCAAGTAGCGGGACTCGGCCCCGAGGAAAGCGGCACGTCGCTTGGCCCACACGAAATTTGGAACCGGCAACGGTTCTAGTATTGTCGACATGCTCGAATATGTATTTCATGCATGCCGTTTCGTGCAACTCATTCGGTATCTCATTTGCGCCATGATTGTCTTCATTTTTATTGTCATTGTTTTATTGTTCTCTCTCTCTCTCTATATATATGTGTATATGTGTGTGCTTCTGCGTGCCTTTTTCCTGTACTGTTTTTGCATGTTTCTTTAATGGCTGCCGTTTTCGAATGCTTCGTTTCACCACTACTGATAACTGCATGTGTCTCTCGGCTTCGCATGTCGTGCTCGTGTCTGTCGTTGCTGTCTGCAGCTGCTGTCTGCCGTTGCTCGTCGGGGACGCGGGACGGGACTTCCGGGGATTCTTGGGGCCAGGCCGCCAGGCCACGTTGAGCGGGATGCCCAGGAACTCGCGGGCGGACGGGCGTGCACGGGCGGATCAGCGGGATGCTGTGTCTGAGGATCCCGGGAAGGCAGCAGCCTTAGCAGTGGCAGGGCTGCAAGGGGGAGGTGCTCTGGGAGAGCGGCGGCACCGGCGCCAGAGCCCAACCGCAGGACCAGAAGGGACGAGGGCCAGGCAGAAGAGGGGAGGAGGCGGCGTTCGGGGGCGGCGGAGGGAGCCAGAGGGGCAGGGGGAGGGGCGGGGGCTTGCTTGGGATGGTCGCCTTTCCCCATTGTTTGACTGCTTCTCTCTCTCTCGCTCTCTCTCTCTCTATACATATGTATGTATGTATGTATGTATGTATGTATGTATGTATGTATGTATATATGTATGTATGTATGTATGTACGTCTGTGTGTGTATGTATGTATGTATGTATGTATGTATGTATGTATGTATGTATGTATGTATGTATGTATGTATGTATGTATGTATGTATGTGTGTGTGTATGTATGTATGAATGTATGTATGCATGCATGCATGCATGCATGCATGCATGTATGTATGTATGTATGTATGTATGTATGTATGTATGTATGTATGTATGTATGTATGTATGTATGTATGTATATGTATGTATGTATGTATGTATGTATGTATGTATGTATGTATGTATGTATGTATGTATGTATGTATGTATGACTCTCTCTCTCTCTCTCTCTCTCTCTTTCTTTATGTTTATTATTTCTTCATATTTCCCCACATGTTTAGTGGGGTTCTTGTTTTCTTCCCACCCTCGGCGCACCCGCGTCTCCATTACACACTCACCTCCCTTCCTCTTCCCTCCTCACCTCCTGTTCCTGTCTCGCCTCGTCCACGCGCAACACATGCACGGCACGCACACGAGTCACGCGTCTACATGCGGCCGCACGCATGCACACATTTGCACACACACACACACACACGCGAACAACGCCAGTGTACGCCTTGCGTGTTCACTGCATCACGCACCCACGACGTATGCGCCACATACTGGGCACCGCAGGCTCGCAGGGCACGGCTCGCAGGGCACGGCAGGCGTGGCCATTTCTGGACACCGCAAGGGGGAGCGCTGGGGGTGCGGTCTCTATGCGTTGCAGGCTCGCAGGGCACAGCGGGCGTGGCAGTTGATCGACGTTACAGGGGGTACCATGGGGTGCGGTCGCTATCCGTTTCGGGCTCGCAAAGCGTGGCAGGCGTGGCACTTTCTCGACGCCACAACGGGCGCAGGGGGTGCGGTCGCTATCCGTGCCGGGCTCGCAAAGCGTGGCAGGTGAGGGAGGTTTTCGATGCCATGAAAGGGGGTGCGTTGGGGGTGCGGACGCTATCCGTTTCGGGCTCGCCAAGTGTGGCAGGCGTGGCAGTTTATCGGCGTTACAGGGCGTGCCATGGGGGTGCGCTCGCTATCCGTTTCGGGCTCGCAAAGCATGGTTGGCGCGGTACTTCGTTGACGCCACAGGGGGTGCCTTACGGGGTGCGGTTGTTATCTGTTTCGGGCTCGCCGAGTGTGGCAGGCGTGGCAGTTTGTCGACGTTGCAGGGGATGTCACGGGGGTGCGGTCGCTATACGTTTCGGGTTGGACACGCGTGGCAGGTGCGGCACTTTCTCGATGCCACAAGGGTGTGCGCTGGGGGTGCGGTCGCTATCCGTGTCGGGCTCGTAAAGCGTGGCAGGTCTGGTACTTTCTCGATGCCATAGAGGGGGTGCGCTAGGGGTGCGGACGCTATCCGTTTCGGGCTCGCCAGGTGTGGCAGGCGTGGCAGTTTATCGACGTTAAAGGGGAGGGTCATCGGGGTGCGCTCGCTATCCGTTTCGGGCTCGCAGAGCGTGGCAGGCGTGTCGTTTCATCCGCTCCACACGGGGGTGCCTTACGCGGTGCGGTAGCTATCTGTTTCGGGCTCGCAAAGTATGGCAGGCGCGGCATTTTCATGACGTCGCAGTGGGTGCCTTGGGGGTGCGGCTGCTATCTGTTTCGGGCTAGCAAAGCGTGGCAGGCGTGACACATTCTCGATGCCACAAGGAGGTGTGCTGGGGGTGCGGTCGCTAAGGTGGTCTTTCACCGCGGTCTCTATACGCCCCAGCCGTCCAGGCACAGCAGGCGTGGCACTTTCTCGCCGCCATAAGGGTGCGCAGGGGGTGGTCTCTCACCGCAGTGTGTATACGCCCTAGTCGCCCATGCACAGCAGGCGTGGCACCTTCTCGGCACCATATGGGATGCGCATGAGGTGGTCTCTCACCGCGGTGTCTATACGCCTTAGTCGCCCATGCAAAGCAGGCGTGGCACTTTCTGGACACCATGGGGGATGCGCAGGGGGTGGTCCCTCACCGCGGTGTCTATACGCCCCAATCGTCCATGCATGTCCATGCACAGCAGGCGTGGCGCTTTCTGGACACCATAGGGGATGCGCAAGGGGTGGTCCCTCACCGCGGCGTGCGCCGTCCGCCTGCCCATCGCGTCGAGATTCGTGCGCCGTCCGCCTGCCTACCTGCAGCCCCGCTCTCTTCCGTGGTCGCCATGGCTCAGGCTGTTGTTCGCACGGCGTGTCATTCTCCCATGGCTTGACCGGCGTCACCAACGGTATCGGCGGGGCAACGGACACCAGCATCATTCTCTCACGTTCCACTTCAGCTATCATCACTCCTGACATAATATAAGTATGTGGGGTTCCTCCGTAGTCTCTCTCTCTCTCTCTCTTTCATCTTCTTCTATCTCTTACCAAACATAATTCTCTCTCTCTCTCTCCTTATCCTTCTCTCGTTCGCCTTCTCTCTCTCTCTCTCTCTCTCTCTCTCTCTCTTATACACAAGTACCTTAATATGTACAATCATATTCATATGCTACTCTTGCTCTCCATTCGCTTCTCCGTCCCAATCCCAAAATTCCACGACGCCGACATGCAAATGGGGAGGGTGCACGGGCTGCAGCAGCGCACAGCAGCGCACGCACACTTTCGTCCAGGAGGGCGGGCGCATCGGCCTGCCCGCTGCACAGTGCTCAAGGCACGGCAGTCAGCAGAAACTGAGCGCACTCGCGCTGCATGCGTAGTGGGTTCAAGGTGTGTGGCGCGCCCCCAGGCTCTGACCGTGCGCGCGCTATCCCTCTCCGTCCGAAGCACGTGCACGTCGCCGGGATCGGAGCGGCATTGTGCGAAATGACCGTCTTATTCCCAACCACCTTTTTGTGTTGAGTTGGGTCCTCGTTTTGAAGAGACGGCCCCCGCTTCTCCTCCCCTCCTCTCCTCCTCCTCCTCCCCCTCCTCCCTCCTCCCATCACCCCCCTCACTTTGGCACACCCATCACACGTATCGTGGCCCTACAGAGACCTCCACCGAAGGCCCCAGTGGCATGGTTCGCATGCCGCCCCCTTTCAATTTTGGCTCATTTTGGCACACCCTCACACGCTTCGTGGCCCCATAGGGAGCTCCACCGAAGGCCCCAGTGGCATGCTTCGCATGCCCCCCCCCTTCATTTTGGCACACACCATCACACGTTTCGTGGCCCCATAGAGAGCTCTACCGAAGGCCCCAGTGGCATGCTTCGCATGCCGCCCCCCTCCAGTTTGGCACACCCCTGGAGCTCCACCGGAGGCCCCAGTGGCATGTTTCGCATGCCGCCCCCCTCCACTTTGGCACCCCTCATACGTTTCGTGGCTGCATAGGGAGCTCCACCGAAGGCCCCAGTGGCATGCTTCGCATGCCGCCCCCCCTCCACTTTGGCACACTCTCACACGCTTCGTGGCCCTATAGGGAGCTCCACCGAAGGCCCCAGTGGCATGCTTCGCACGCGTGTCCCCCACCCAGGACAGCGCTTCGTGGCCTCATAGGGAAAAACACCGAAAACCCCAGTGGCAGTGTCCGCATGCGTTTCCCCCACCCAGGACACCGTTTCGTGGCATCGTAGGGAGGTCCACCGAATGCCCCAGTGGCGGTGTCCGCATGCCTTTCCCCCACCCAGTGCAGCGTTTCGTGGCCCATCGGTAGTCCCACCGGTAACCCCAGTGGCGGTGTCCGCATGCGTTTTCCACACACAGTACACCGCTTCGTGGACCCATAGGGAGCTCCACCGAAGGCCGCAGGCCCGAGTGACATGATTCGCATGCCGCCCCCCCTCCACTTTGGCACACTCTTCACACGCTTCGTGGCCCCATAGGGAGTTCCACCGAAAACCCCAGTGGCGGTGTCCGCATGCGCTTCCCCCACCCAGTACAGCGCTTCGTGGCCCCATAGGGAGCCCCTCCGAAGGCCCTAACGGCTGTACCCGCATGCGTTTCCCCCACCCAGTACACCGTTTCGTGGCATCATAGGGAGGTCCACCGAATGCCCCAGTGGCGGTGTGCGCATGCGTTCCCCGCACCCAGTACAACGCTTCATGGCCCATAGGGAGTCCCATCGGAAACCCCAGTGGCGGTGTCCGCATGCGTTTTCCCCACCAAGTGCACCCCTGCGTGGCCCCACAGGGAGCTCCACCGACGGCCCCAGTGGCGGTGTCCGCATGGGTTTCCCCGACCCAGTACAGCGCTTCGTGGCCCCATAGGGATCTCCACCGAAGACCCAAGTGGCGGTGTCCGCATGTGTTTCCCCCACCCAGTACAGCGCTTCGTGGCCCCATAAGGGGGCCCCCCCGAAGGCCCCAACGGCTGTATCCGCATGCGTCCCCGCCCCATTTCGGCGCACCTTTTACATGCTTCGGTGCCCCATATGGAGATCCACCGACGGCGACGCCCACAATTGCGATACTCACAGTTGCACATGGTTGGGCCTTTTGCTCGAATACTTCTTCGAGCCATGCGGACAAAACCCCTCCCCCGCTGGCCCCTGCCGATGGAGGCCGATACCTCCATGCTTGAAGTCTTGCAGCGTCTGGGCCCGCAGACGGGAGGACTACTTCCCGTACCAGCCTTGGCTCCATTGATGCAGACCAGCGAACGCTTTAGTGCACCATCCCCACCCTTTGCACCCCGTTGGGTGCAGCGTTTCTTCCTCCCCCGCATCCCCATACTCATCCCCCTTATACTCCTAGTCCTCCTGCTCCTCTTCTTCCTGCTCCTCCTCCTCCTCCTCCTCCCCAGAGGTCCTCCTCCTCCTCACCCTCCTCCTGTAACTCTCTTTCTCCTTCTCGTGCTCACCTTTCTTTCTCCTCCTCCTCTTCCTTCTTCTTATTCGTCTTATTATTATGTGTATTAGTTGTATCATCATTATTATTCGTCTTAGTATTATGTTTATTATCATTCCTCTTCTTAGTTTTTTATGAGTATTACTATGAGCATCAGTATCAGTATTATTAATCGTAGTTTTATTCTTAGTTTTCATGTTATTCTTATTATTATTATCCTTATTATTCTTCTGATTCTTATGATTATAACTATTATGATTACTCTTCTCCTCCTCCTCCTCCTTCTCCTCCTCCTCGTCCCTCCTTCCCATCCTCGTCCCTTTCCCGCCCCCTCCTCCCCCTTCTCCATTCTCGTCGCCGCACGAAGGGACGAGGAGCACCGAGGGCGGGATGGGGGTCGGTGGCCCCACGCCCGCTTCCGCCAGATCCCGCTACTGGAGCTGCTGACCAGCGACTTCTTGGCGCCGTCCTCAGCGCACGCGGGCGTTGTTCTGGGATGCGCTCTCTCTCTCTCTCTTTCTCCCTGCTACGGCAGGTTTGTGTCGTGTCGACGCGGCGGCGACTCCGCCACAGGCGTTCGATGGTGAACGCCGCCAGTGGCCCAGAACCAGCCAATATGGAGCGATCTGGCGATCGAAAAGTCATCGATCGTTCAAGGTTGAAGGATCCACGCTGCGTTAGGAACCAACGCGGGGGTCGCAACGGCACGGACTTGTTGTATGCTGATTATTGATATTCGGATTGCGTGTGCTGTCGCTTGTTTCATGGTCGAAGCGATGCCTCCTGTCGTTGCGTGTTCCTAGCATGGTATGCCGGTGCCGGTTGCGCTCATTACTTGTGTCGCTTCTGTCGCATTCAATTCAATTGGTGCCGTGGTCGTCTTGATTGCGAAGAGGAGATATTGGATATTGCGGCATGTGCGTGTGATATCCCAATGGTGGTTGAGATATGGTATTGGTTGTGTGAAGTTTCCAAAGCCCTGGCTCCGCAAAAATTGGTTCGGAGTGTTATTCGCAGGGCTTTGTCTAACACGTTTTCGCGGGTCTACTTTTGTATGGTAGCCGCCGTTAGCATATGTTGTTGTGTCGAACAGTCGCGCGAAGGCGGCAGTTTGGACAGCTGACGTCCGACAAGTAGTATCCTGGAAAGGACAGCACAGGTCTCGATGACGATTTGGTTTCCCGGGGCAACGGCGTCGCTTGGGTAAGACACGAACACATCTAATTTTTAAGCTCTGTATGTGGCGCTGCGTTGCCTGGGAATTCGCGGTTGTTTCGCAGACCACGCATGACGTCTTGGTCTACTTGGGTTTCTTATCGGCGTCGCTCTTGACAGACATTTCACAGGAGGCCACTTCAGTCTGAGATTGCACAGGTGCAGTGTCAACAATACGATTTCCCAATCGGCAAGCGCCCCAGAGACTTACAACATTGCTTGAGCTTTGATGCTGGCGCGGCGTGACAGCAATGCCGTCACATCAACCAGATGCTAGGACCAGGCGGTAATGCGTTGCATATGCGTGTGTGTCACTTCTGCATCATCTCAATTTTAGCATACGCATGAAAATCTAACATGTATGTCTTGCTACGTGCGTTCTGCTCCGAGTTGCATTGTCATGCTGTATACGCTACCCTAATATCGCACCCGTGCTGCCCTTACTTCTGTGGTCGTTCATCGTTGTGTTTCGACCGTCGCGCTACAGTTGGTGTTTGACGACATCTGCATCGGGCTCGATAGGGCCCGCGTGCCCCCGTGTCTTCCTCTCTTTTTGTGATCGAGCTGCATCTCCTTCAATATCCCAGGTTTGCTCCTGCACTCCTGCCTGCGCGCCAGAGCAGGAGTACCGCTCCAGTGAGGCCCCCTCCCTTGGGCGACCCCCGCTCTGACACAATCGCGCCAGTCAATCCTTCTGGCGGGCATTGCTATGGCAGGTTTGGCCAAAGAGGCTCAAAGTCCGATTCTGGCCGTGGGGTTCCGCCGGCGTGGGCCAAGACTCTTCGTGCGTGGCCACGCGGCCAAAGAGATAGATCCAGCGGGTCGATGTTGCGCTCGTCGCACGGTCCACCAGACTTTGCAGCAGAGTTCGCGGGCGGTGAGTTTCGACATGGTTTCTTGGCTTCGTGCTCCTCCTCTCGACCACCGTTGCGCACGCGCCTGAAACATATCAAGAGCATGCAATTGTGATGCCAGTTGGATTCGGCGTGCTGACAGATTGAATTCGACGTACACGACGCGAAGACCCAACGGAGTCGCTGCCCTTCACCCATGTAGTTCGGACTGACACCATTTCATTGTTTTCTCATTTCCTCCCAGCCCCCTGAGACGAAAACTATTTCGAGTCTAACTTAAAAGCACCGCCAGCCCAGGGTTATCGTTTTAGTTATTGTTCTGCCGGCGAGCCTGCACTCTGTGAAACAACGTATCCCAGCGTAACGCTTCATACGAATAGCCGTTGCTAGCATGGAGATGGCGATCCGCCGCTGCGCTTGCAGAGCGCGCAGTCTGTCAAGCTCTGGTGTCTTGCATTCCCCCTGCTCTGCTTACGCTCGCTGCTTTATCTGCCATGCAGCGCCCCTCACGACGGCAGAAACCAACGTGTGATTTGGGTCGTCTGAGGCCCGCGAGTCAAGAGGAGAGGAGCAGCAGCAGGAACAACAGCACTGGCAGCATGAGGGGAAGCTCAAACGGAGGAGCTGAAGGCAAAAGAGGCGCAGTCGCAACCTTCCTCCCCTCCTGCTGGTGCGAGCTGCTGTCTGCCCTGTTCCCCTTTTCACAATTCCCCTCCTCTGTTTTCCTCTACGGGAGAGCCGAGGAGGAGGAAAGCTGGCTCAGCTGAAGAGCACACAACCAAGAAGCAGTTAAGCGGTAATGCGTAGAATCACACATAAGCAAAAGCAGCAAGCATTACAACGATGTGTGGCAGGCAGTGAGGGGGAAATTAGAGATCGCACATCGCTGCCCCCTCTCATCCCTTCCCACCTCTCCCTTCGCCCCTCCATCCTCATCTTTCTCCTCCCCCTCCTCGCCCTCCTCCTCCTCCTCCTCACTAAATTCCCTTCTCCTGTTCCTCCTCGTCCCTCGTCTTTCTTCCCTCGCTCTCAGTCAGGGCAGCAACTCCGACGTTCGGATGCAGGGGCCAGCGCCTTTCCCCCCTCCGTTCCCGTCGGTGAGAAGCGCGTCCTGCCCCGTCGGTGGTGACGGAGGGCAAGCGGCGGGGATAGGCGGGGTGGCTCGTTCGGCTGGCCGGCCGGTGGGCTGGCATGGGCTGGCTCGGGCAATTGGTTCCGACGGCTGCTCGGGGCACCCCAGGAACTTCCGTTGCACGGACACCTGAGGGGGCCCAGAGAGTGGCAGCTTCACAGCTTCAGGATCGGGGGGCATACCGTAGAGTGCGTGGGCCTAGTGAGGGTACTGTTGCATTCGAGGGCCCCGACCGTGCTGGGCGTAAGTTCGCGCGGAGTCCGGCCCCCGAGCTACTTTGGCGATTTGGCCTCCCACAGACGTCTCGCCAGGCTCGGGTAGTCAGGTTGGATCGTCTTCAGCTCGGCACGTGCGTCGGAATCTCGATCAGAGGCAGCACTACATGTAAATCGTGATGCGCCATATAAGCGCAACGTAGATACACACAAACATGCTCTCGGCGCGTTCATGGCATGTTTTTCATCGCGTGTGAGCTTGTCTGCACGCACTAGGTACATCGTGTACAGTGTTCGGACGCGCGCGACGGAGAGTGCCTAAAGTCCTCTGGTTGCACACGGGCGAGGTCTCAGAGTTGAAGCCCCAGTCTTTAGTTTGTCGTTTCAGAAAGTGCCCTCTCTTGGTGCCATACCGCCATACCTGTCTCCCTCGGGCAGACGGCGTTCAGAGGCAATCACCAAGAGCACGTTTCTGAAGCTCTTGCCGCAGTACATGCAGGTGCTGCGGGCCACCACGATGACGGCCGCTCGACCCGCGCGCGCAGCAGAGAGGGCGACGGAGGAAATTCAAGAGAGGATGGTACAACACAGCATGGAAAGACGGCGAGGGCTGGAGAGGACGAAAGGGCGAAAAGGCCGAGGAGCTGGCGGTGGAAGGACGCGGGCGGAGACAGGAGCCGGGGGCGTCGAGTGGCCGAGCGAAGCCTGCCATATGTGCGGGTGGAGGCCCGAGCGTCTTGGGTTCCAGAACAGCTGCAGTCCTTGACCAATGTCTCCGCCGGTCCCGCGGTCACCTATCATCGGGACGCCTGACATGTGTACGGAAAGAATGGGTACAATGCCCAACAGCAGTTCCTGTTCATTTTGAACAGGACTCGCTGTCCACGCCGCCGCGGCCTGTGTCCATTCGAGACAGAAGGTCGCCCGCTCAACAGCGGCCGCTGTTGGTTTGGGACAACATTTGCTGTTGGGCATTGTGCCCATTCTTTCCGTACCCATTCCAAATATCACGATGATAACGATTGTCGAAAGCACACGCGCGGGTCACTCGATCGGCTCGGTCTGATCACAGGGTTTACAGATATTGCGATGGCGATCGTCATGAGATCGGCGCGGTGGCCTCAGCGATCGAGGTTGTGATCGAATCATTCGGCCGTCTTGTTCGGTCGGGCAGATAGGCACTGAGTCGCAGACGCCAAATATCGAGCCGAGAAGGACCGACTCGAGAGATGGGCCACCGCAGCATGCTGCCGAGAGGTTTGAGAGTCCACCTGCTCGTTGTCACCCTTTTGTCGTCCAGACTTCGCACTCTGCTCCGATGGTGCCCGCTACTTTGCTGTGACGTTTATAGAGCTCCCGCTGGAGGATCCCTGTCTTCAGGATATCGAGAAGTGTCCCAAGAGACCGTTTTGCTATCCCTTGGCGATAACGGGCGTGGTCGGGGGGGGCAGGGTGGGAGGTGGCCGGTCGCGTCACCATTCGCTCCAGCGCCGTCCGGGAATGCTTATTACTTGCCACTTCCCAAATGGCGCCCGCGCGAATCGTGACGTGACCGGTGATGCAACCACGATGCGCCGCAATCCTCCGACCCCGTCTGCTCCGACCCTGGCTGGGAGGCTTCTGTCGGCATCCCCCCAGCATACAAGCGCTATGTGTGTGCGTCGCCCCCCCAGGCGAAACGCGCGCACCGAGAAGTCTTGCAGTATATGCGTCGTGGCAGGCGCTTTCTGGCCAGGCCGCTCGGGGAACGATGTGCTACAAGATGGGTGCCTTGTATGTTCGGGTCGGACGCGCCTCCAAGGAGGACATAGTAGTACTGGCATGTCTCTGTGCGTCCCACTCCAGGTGTCCGGGGTGGGCACGCACTGCGTGAAACGATATGCTACAAGATGGGTGCACTGTATGTTCGGGTCGGGCGCGCGCCTCCGAGGAGGACATAGTAGTACTGGCATGTCTCTGTGCGTCCCACTCCAGGTGTCCGGGTGGGCACGCCCTGCGTGGCGCCGCTCTTGCTGCGGCGGGCTGCCCGGGGCGCAGGAGGGCATCAACATTGCGACGACGAAGACCATCCGGCAGCTGCGGCCGGGCGAGTACGTCGAGGCCGCGCGCCAGGGCCGCGTCGGGGGGCGGCAGCAGAGACGGCGAGGACCAAGGGGGAAAGCAGGCTCCAGGCCAGCCACACCTGGTGGAGCAGTGGCCCCTTCATTGCCCCCTCCCCGAGGGGGGGGGGGGGTCCTCGGCTCTCGGCGGTTTTTCAGCCGCGGGATGCTCTCCAGCAGCCGCGCCTCGCCGGGAGCGTTCCAGGGATGCCCGCATCGCCCCGAGCGGCCGCAGGAGAGCCGAGGTGTCCCCCGAAAACCAGTGGGCAACGTCAGGGAGGACTGCCCTGACACCCCCAGGGGCGTGAGGAGCACGGCGCCCCCAGTTGTGGCTGGTCGGGGCTCTCAAGGCGCTGCGTCTGCCCTCGGCCGCAGGGAGGGTGCCGGCGCGGCAGACTTTTGGTGTCGCCCGCGGAAGATGAGGGCCGCGCCGGGCTGCCCGGCCGGCCGTGGCGCCCCGACCCGGACGGGCGCAGTCACGCCGCTCGGAAGGAAGGAAGCGCTCGCCGCTGCCAGTCTTCATCTGCCGAAGCTTCCACGTGGACCGCAGCATGCCCGCATCGCGTCTAGTATGTTGTCCTCTCTGCCCAGGTGGTCGCGCCACTCGCTGTTCGGATAGGCTTAGCTGCCTATCTTTTCCTTGGTCCGAACTGTTTTCCAGGTCACCAGAGCAGGTAGGCGACACGTGTGGAAGTGTGCCGCGTCGGTGGCCCTGAGTCTAGCGTGAGGTGGCGAGCTTGAGGACAGTCTGCGTGGCGAAAATGGGCCAGTCTTCACGGCAGACGGTCCCGGTAAATATCTTGATGCAGAGATTGGATAGGTGCCGCAGGGCATCTCAGCTGGCTTGACGATGCGTCCCAATATTTTGTGAGACCAGCCCCAAACGGGTAGTCCCTTAAGGTTACTGCACGATGGAAGCCAATGTCCTTTCCCGTGGCCATGGTTGTGTAGCCCCTCAGTGCAAGTGGATACTCGACCTGGTTGCCCGCGGCACGTGGCCCTTTGTTGCTCTTCGTCGTGGCCCCTCGATGTAATGCGTGCTGGATTTTCGATATGCTTATCTGTGGCGCTCCAGTACAATTAGACCGACTCGTCTGTCCGTTACCTGTAACCCTTCGCGGCCCTTTGCATGTGAGTTGGCTCTCCGAAGAGCGTCTTGGCCCTTCGGCGCAAGTGGACTCTCAATGTTGCTGCCCATGGCTCGTGGCCTTTCGTGTTGTGGCCCCTTCTGAGCGGGTTGGCACGGCAAAGCGTCGTGGTCTGTCGGTGTGGGTCGTCTTTCGATTCAGTTGTCCGTAGCCCTCCGGTACCATTAGATATTCGGTTCACTTATCCGTGGCGCGCTGCCTTTCGTGGCCGTTCTGTGCAAGATAACACGGTCTTGTTGTCGGTGGCCCGTGGCAGCTCAAGTCTGTTCGCATGTGTGGTTTCTGGCGAAAGTGGAGACGCCCGCCCGTGGCATGTAGCTGTGGCCATCGCAGTCTCTCGGTGCAGGTCGACTTCTACATCGGCGACCAGTGGGCCGTTATCTTCTTGTGGTTAATAATGGTCGTTCGTGGCCTCTGGATGCAAGGGGTCGTTCGATTCGGTCGCCTGTGGCCCCTCGTACCTTCTCGGTAGCGAGCCTTAATTCTGAATTTGGTGACCCGTGTTTTTTCGTGGGCCCCATCAGGGCGAAATATTTCTCGACTCGGTTACCCGTGGCTCGTGGCTGATTTTGATTATTCGGCGCAGGTGCATATTGTCACCCGTTTCGGCCGTCCGTGGTCCTTCGCATACAGGATATCATTCCAAAGTGCCGTAGCCCGTTAGTGCAAATGGATGTTCATTACGGTGCATCGACAAACATTTGCACCACCCAGTGCCCACGACATCGTACGTCGTTGTGCCGTCGACAGTTCTTGTTCATTCCCCCCTTCCCCCCATTTGATATTGGGCACGGTCCCGGGTCCCCGAGACAGTTCGGTGGTGCAACATTCGGTCGATCGCCTGGGGAATTCCAAGCAGCTCCTCCTCGCATTCCCTCAGTGATGGGGGAGGGGGGGGACGGAGTGTTGAAGCACGCATTCCAGGGCCCGCCTAAAGTGATGCAACATGTTGTCGATGTACGGTATGGTTTCTTGTGTCACGTGCCATTCGCTGAAAGGGGAATGTTCTAAGCGATCGACCTAGGTCCCCTTCAAAAGGAGTGGGACATCAATCTGCGATTCGGGGGGTACGCTGTCCGTGGCTCCTTCAGGTCCTCCAATACGGGGCAAATTGCCGATACGCAGACGACGATGAGCAGAAGTATGAGGATGATGACGAGGACAAAATGGGTGGAGGAGGCGGGTGAAGACGACGACGACGACGACGACGAAGACGAGCGGATTTCAACTTGCGATTCGCGGGGGCTGCGACCCATTACCCCGTGGCCTCTCTTCCGTAGCCATTTTGGCTCAATACATGTTTTCTCAAGCCGCGTCGTGTCCATACAGCAGTACATCTCTAATTCAGATGCACGATGCATCTCGGACCTCTATGTGTTTGCGTATTTCTCTGTTTGGCGTCCGCCCTTCTGGGGGCTGCGGCATCACCGAACACTGCCTTCACAAAAACGCAAGCGCGATCGACGTCGACGCCGACAGCGCAGCAGGGCGGCGGCCGGCGGCGAGGAGGCGCCGTCGCGGGGCCCTCTCCGCGGAGAGACGCCCCGAGACGCGGTTTTCGAGCGGCCGAGGGGCCGAGGCGGCGCGCGCGCACGGCGCGAGATCGAGCGCTGCGGCGCCCTGCGATCGGGCTGGACGGGCGTGCCCTCGCGAGCAGGTGCCCCCCCAGGCCTTCCCCTCCTCCTCCCCCTCCTCCTCCTCCTCCTCTTCCTCCTCCTCCTCCTCCTCCTCCTCCTCCTCCTCCTCCTCCTCTCCTCCTCCTCCTCCTCCTCCTCCTCCTCCTCCTCCTCCTCCTCCTCCCTCCTCCTCCTTTTTCCTCCTCCTCCTCTTCCTCCTCCTCCTCCTCCTCCTCCTCCTCCTCCTCCTCCTCCTCCTCCTCCTCCTCCTCCTCCTCCTCCTCCTCCCCCACTCGGCGAGCCAGGCGCTCTCCCGCTTCGGGGACGACGGCACCGTGCTCGGCGCCACCGGCGGCGTCGGGCAGATGTGGCTGCGGGGCAGCTCCGTGCAGCTGGAGCCGCACGTCCCATTGGGCGGCCAGGAGCGAGGCGGGCAGCCCCTTGCGGAGGGTGCTGGAGGCCGCCATGTCGAGGCAGGTACGCGTCCGCCTTCTACCCCCACGAAGGGTCACGGCCCGGACGCGGGCCCCAACAAGGACTCGTGCCCGCCGAGCGCTGGTTGCGCGGAGTGCCACTGCCTCAAGTGCGCCCCGCAGTGCGGCGACTATACCTACCAGAAGGACTACGAGCTCGACGCCCTCCTGTTCCCGCTGGTGCTGCATCACAGGTACTGGAAGGAGACCGGGACGGTCTCGCATCTCGACGTGGAGTTCGAAGAGGCCTTGCGCGCTACCTTGCGCTTCCTGCGCATAGAGCAGATGCACTTCTCCAAGTCGGAATCTTTATACTAGCCGCTCAATGGGCAGTTCAATGAGGGCATAGGGTTAGTATGGTCGTTCGCGATGCCCAGCGACGACCAGGTGATGGCTGGCTACAACATCCCTCATAATATCATGGTGGTGGTGGCTCTGCGCAGGGCCGCGGAGATGGTGAAGGGGCCGATGAAGGATGCCGATCTCGCGTCGGAGCTGGAGGAGATGGCCAGCATCGTCGAAGAGGCAGTGCGCAAGCATAGCGTCGTCGAGGACGCCGGCGGCAACAAGATCTACGCATTCCAGGTCGACGGCTGGGGCAACGCTACACCCATGGACGACGCCAGCATGCCCAATCTGCTCTGGCTGCCTTACCTGGGCTACGCGGATCCCGCCGGCCTCTACGAGCCGACCCGCAGGTTCGTCTTGAGCGGCGAGAGCCGCAATTTCTTCTCGAGCGGCGCGAATCACACAGGCCTGGAAGGCCTGGGGTCGCAGCACGAGAGCCACGGCCTGAGGCTCCTCCGCGGCCCCGAGTGCCACGGCAAGTGCCTGTGGCACCTCGGGCTTATCATGCAGCGCATGACTGCAGACAGCGAGGAGGAGCGGCGCCACTGCATGGAGCAGATCCTGACCTCGAACTGCGGGACGAACAAGCTGCACGAGGGGTTCTCCCTCGAGAACTCGTACAGGTACAACCGCGACGGTTTCCGATGGGCCAACGCGCTCTTTTCGGACTGGGTCCTGCGCGATTGGGTGGGCCCAGATGCACGCAGGGAGGCGGGTGGACATGCGATGCTGTTCGCACCGTGAGGCGGCGCTGCGGACGCTCCGACGCTAGCGCAACCTCCTGCTCCTCCTCCTCCTCCTCCTCCTCCTCCTCCTCCTCCTCCTCCTCCTCCTCCTCCTCCTCCTCCCTCCCTCCTCCTCCTCCTCCTCCTCCTCATCATCATCATCATCATCATCATCATCATCATCCCCTCCTCCTCCTCCTCCTCCTCCTCCTCCTCCTCCTCCTCCTCCTCCTCCTCTTTCCCTTCTCCGCTTCTTCCGACCTCCTCCCACGCCCGCCCCTCGATCAGTTGTCTTGGCCCGGTGCAGGCATACCTTTGAAAGCAGTACTTTTGAACGCTTCGCCAAAAAACGTCGGTCCACGTCAACGACCCCAGAGGTCCCGACTGCATGCAGGTGGCCCTCCACTCCGCTGGACCTTCCAGGAGCCCACGAGCGTGGCGCCTGCTGCGCAGTTGGCAGCCCCCGGGGAGCCGCGAGGTCCCGACGGGATGCGCGTGCGCCCTCCGCTCCATTGGACCTTTCAGGAGCCCGCGAGAGTGGCGATTGCTGCACAGTTGGCAGCCTCGCAGCGGGCGCGACATCTGGTGTTCCCTCCATTGGGCCACCCCGGAGCGCGAGCTGGGAGGTCGCCTGAAGGCGAGGCAGAGGCAGAGAGGAGGAATCGTGGAACCAGCGCTCTATTCAAAACACGGGTCGGTAAACAGATTCCAGTCATCCCCCCCCTCTAGGGAGGGGAGAGACGGAAGAGCAAGAAGGGGAAGAAAGAGGGGAGATAGTAGGGAGCAGGAGCATTAGGATGAGACTGACCACATCGCGCCATCGGGGTTGTGTTGGCTTAGTACGCGATCAGACATCGAGACCCCATGTCTACCATGATTGCATCGGGTGCTTGCCAGGAAAACGACGAGGAGGCATGATGAGAAGGAGGATGGGAAGGGAAGGGAATGTGCTGTTTGTTTCTGCGAGTTCAAGGGGGCTCGAGTGGGATTCTTGAGGTGTGGAGGTCCAGGCGAAGATCTATGGAAAGAGGGACAGGAGGGAGGAGGCGGGATGCAGGACGGGGCAGAGGACAGGGGCCTGGGGAGAGATGGAGAAGGTCATCGAGCACTGGCCACTCTCATCATCAACTGCTCGCTGCCTCCTCTTGTGTGATGCCCCATGTGCCTCAACCAATCCCGTCGGAGGTTATAGATGGCCCCGGCCAAGACCCGAACTTGATGGTGGACCGCTTCCAAGTGAGGGCCGTCGAGGATCATATCTGGCCAGGGAGGGACGGCCGCGCGATGCTTGCATCATTGGCACTCCGCTTTGGCAGTGGGCCTCGATTGACCAGATATCGGCCACGCTGCCAGGACACACTTTTTGGTCGGCGGGGCGAGAGCGAAACTCTTCCGCTAAAAGCTAGGCGGGCTACGCACAGCTTTAATTGGGGAGACAGGGCACAGGAAGGCGGGGCCTCAGGCGGCCGGAGCGGGTGGAGCCCGGGGTGCAGGCGGTGCCGGAGAGCTTGCACACGAAAAGGTACGCCGCGTACAGGGACCGGGGGCGAAGACCCGCTGCCAGGACACACGTTCGGGGCTAGATCCGTGAGTTCGTCACATCTGGGGCGCTCCTCACGTTTGTGCTCCGGCTTTGGGCACAGACGCACACAAACAGCCACAAGCACGCGCACAACAACGGCCAACCCGTGATACCCGCCTTCTTCGTCTTCGATCGTACCCCCCTTGGCGGTTGATCTTCCTTACCTGCCATGTGTAGTTGGCGCAGCCCCCTAAAACAGGAAGAGGAGAGAGAGACGGGTGACAAGAGGGAGCGAGGAGGAAAGGGGGTGCGGGGAGGGAGGGAGGAGGGAAGGGGCAAGGGGGGGAAAAGGATGGAGCACGAGGGAGACTGCCAGGCGGGGGGTTAGGAGTTGGAAAACAACCGGCAGAACCAGACGGGCAGATCGGGCGGGCGGACCCTAACGGGCGGGTCGGGCGAGCGGACCCAGACGGACGGGTCGAGCGGGCAGGTCGCCGAAGCGTGAGTCCAGCATAAATCGCGAGGAAGTCTTTAGCGACAGCGCGATTCCCAAGTAAATCGCGCGGAAGACCAAAGCGAGAGCGTGATTCTTGAGTGTCCAGGCTCGGCGTCTGGATAAATTGCGGGGAAGTCCCACGCGAGAGCACGATTCCTGGGCGAATCTCGAGGAAGCCTTTTTAGCGAGAAAGCTAGATGCCTCAGAAGTTTTGAGGAACTGGCAGGCGTGAGCCGCTGCTGCTGCAAACCAGGGGGCCAGGGGCAGACTCCGAGGCGCGAGGCTTTCGGGTAAAAGACCGGGTGCGAGCCCCTGGAGGGGCATTCCAAGTGCTAAGGGGGGATCAACAATACCAGGCCTTCAGAAACGAGAGCTCAACAACAACACCACCACCAACAGCAGCAGTCATTTTGAGACTGCTCTCTCTTGCCTGCTCGCGTGCCTTTGAACACGTGTATCCCAAACCCTCGATACCCGCCCTCTTCGTCTTCCATCGTACCGCCTTGGGGGTGTATCTTCCTTACCTACCGCGTGCATTTAGCGCAGCCCCGAAATCGAGGAAAGACGAGGGTGGAGGGGGGAAAGATAACAATGGAGCACGAGAGAGATTAGCAGGAGGGGGGCGACGAGCAGAAAACACGTGGCAGAACCAGACGGGCTGATCGGGCGGGTAGTCAACCTTAACGAGCAGGTCGGGAAGGCGGGCCCAGGCGGCCAGGTCGAGCAGGCGGGCTGCCGAAGAGTGAATCCTGCATGAATCGCGAGGAAGTCTCGAGTGATAGCGCGGTTTCCAAGTAAATCGTGAGAAAGGTCAACGCGAAAACGTGATTCCTGAGTGTCGAGGGCGCGGCGTCTGAATACATTGCGACGAAGTCCCACGCGAGAGCGCGATTCCTGCATAACTTGTGAGGAAATCCCGCGCTGAAGCGCGACTTGGGAATACATTGTGAGGAAGTATCAGGCGGGAGCCGTTGTTGGTGTAACTCGGGGGCCAGGGGCCCAGTTTGAGCCCCAAGATTTTCCTTGATAAAAAATGGGTGCGAGCCTCAGTAGGGGCATTTCAATTGGAAATGGAATTTGCGCCAGAGGGGGGCGGTCAACAATAACATGATACCGGAGAAAAACCCAATCAAAGTCTTTTTAGGGCTATAGGGCTATGGGGCTATGGGCTATAGGGCTATGGAACTATAGGGCCATAGGGCCATAGGGCTATAGGTCTATGGGGCTAAAGGGCTACAAGGCTATAGGGCAAAAGGGCTGTGAGGCTATAAGGCTATGGGGCCATAGGGCTGCAGGACCATAGGGCTATAGGACCATAGGGCTATGAGTTTACAGGACTATGGGGCTCTGGGCCATAGGACCAGGGCTATAGGGATATAGGGCAATGGGGATATATGGCTATAGGGCTATAGGCATATAGAGCTATAGGGCTATAGAGCTATAGAGCTGTAGGGCTCTAGGGCTATAAGGCTATAAGGCTATAGGGCAATAGGGCTATAGAGATGTAGGGCTATGGGGCTATAGGGCTATTGGGCTATTGGGCCATAGGGCTATGGGATTATAGGGCTACAGGTTTATTGGGTTTTAATGCTACAGGGCTATAGAGCTATAGGGCTCTAGGGCGATAGGGCTATAGGCCTATAAGGCTACAAGGCTATAGGGTTATAGGGCTATATGGCTATAGGGCTATAGAACTATAAGGATATAGGGTCATACGGCTATAAGGCACCTGGGCACCTGGGCACCCAGGCACCCGGGCACCCGGGCGGGCCGTGGAAATCGGTGGC